>JAJIBD010009694.1:0-79154 GCA_021461705.1 Cryptotis parvus
ATACATTATTAGTATCCATAGGACAAACCATAAAGTGTAATAGAAAAGAGATTGAGAAATACAGGGACATAGACAAAGAGATAGAGAAGTAAAATGCCTGCAATAGGGGCAGGCAGGGTTTGGGTGGGTGTGTTTGGGAATTGGGTGGTGGGAATTGGTATTGGTAGAGGGATGGGTTCTGGAACACTGTATTGTAGAGACCCAATTATGAACATCCTTGTAATTCTATATCTCACTTTTATATCTATATCTCACAATTCTATATCTCAATTTTTATGGTATAATAAAAATTTTAATAAAATGAAAGAGAGAGAGAGAGAGAGAGAGAGAGAGAGAGAGAGAGAGAGAGAGAGAAAGGGAGGGAAGGAAATAATGCCCGCTATAGAGCTGGGGAGAGAGGGAATGTGAGGACATTGGTGGTGGGAATGAGGCACTGGTGAAGGGATGGGTGCTGGAACAATGTATGACTGAGACCCAATTATGAACATCTTTGTAATTGTATATCTCACGGTGGTATAATAAAAAATTTAAAAAAATTTTTCTTTTCAGGAGCAAGAGTGAATTAGAAACCACTGCAGTGTGTGGTTTCTTTTGAGGAACTTTTTAAGGGCACACTGGCAATGCCCGGCTGTTTTGGAATTGGTGTCTCCAGCACCATTGCTCTGTGATAACTAAGCGTTGGCCTCGGAAATGGCCATTAGTTCTGAAGAGTTTCCTTCCTCGGGAAGACCGGGGAAACGCTGTCATGAAGTTTACTGCTTAGCAGGGCTCCTTTCTAATTCTTCCTCCCTTTTAAATTGAGGTTCTTTCAGTCACAGGCTACTTGAAAAAGCCACGTGTTGCTTCTCTTATATATAGTAAATTATAAAATACTAATGCTACAGAGACCCAAAAACCAAATAAGCTTGGAAACTAATAGTAGCATTTTTTTTCAGGTTTGTATTTATTATGGGAACTTCGATTTTTTCTGTCCATGAATTCTGTGCTGCGACGGGGGATATTCAAAACTCAAACTGTTTGGGGAAAATTGTATGGAGAAGCTTCCTGTTGATCTATATTGGGATTGTCATCGTGAATCCCAATTACTGCCTTGGTCCATGTAAGTGCTTTTCTGCATCTGTTAGAATATATTTAGGTTAAATATGGAAACTGCTCTGCTGTGAAAGAAATATTATCTCAGGTACTTACAAAAAAAATAACAAAACAAAACAAAACCCGACCAGTTGTTAGGAAAGTAAATAATGCTTATATAACTGAAGACATTGCTTTATTGCTTTGGATTTTTAGATTTAGGAAAGGCCTCCTAGATCTACCAGATGCCATTGGGCTACACTGGCACGTGATAGGGACAAATGGAAACATTACTGGCGCCTGCTTGAGCAAATCGACAAATAACGGGATGTCAAAGTGATCAGGTGATCAAGAGGAGAAGCCTCTAAGATCAGTCAACCCTTCTTTTGTACCAAGGAAAGCTCTGAGACTAGGAGAAACCTAGTGTTTTTGGGCTCCCTCTGTGTGTACATATCTAGACAGTAGCTAGATGAGCACCATAGGCCAGAAGTATAAACTTTAGGGTCCGAAGAGGAGGGGGGAGGTCACTTCTTTTTGGTAACATAGAGAAGGGATCACATAAAGTAGATTCATTTGGGTCCAAAAAGTGGGCCCCTTCTCCCAGAAAGATGCTTCGAAGGTTCCATATATATATCCACTCCTGTAGTGATCAGGCCACAGCACACATGGACCAGGGGGCTGGCCTGGGAGAGTTGAATTCTTGCTCTCTATTGGGACAAGAGGTAGGAGGTGAGCTTACTGGGCCAAGCCTGGTCCTAACTTAATTCCACACTCAAGGAAAACATTTTGTTACTATCTCAGTCTCCTGCTGTGATTCTACGTTGTGTCATGTCTGTGGACATCCTCCTGAGTGACATTGGCCTGTTCCTGGGCTCAGGTTTGAGCTCTGTCTCCTGACATAGGCATTTCCATTTCAGAAACAAAAAGTGACCTACTTAGGTGTAGTAGAGAGGAGTCTTCCCCATTAGAGGGCCAATAAGACAGACTGGCTAACTCTTTGCCTGGTTTGTACCTTCTGCAGTGTCTTGGGATAAGATCCGAATCCCGGTGTGCTCCAGCGGTTGGGGGTGACTTACTTCGTGGGTTGCTGTGCTGGAACTCCTCTTCGCTAAACCTGCACCTGATAGCAACTGTGATTTGGTGAGAAATGCTGTTTTTAAGAGGAGAAGGGGGAATCACTTTAATTCATAGCACTCTTTAGTGTGGAGTGCAGCACTGCAGTTCAGGAGATCCTTTAGCTGATGATCAAATCCGTTTTTTACTCCACTTATTTCATCTTTGAATCGATGATTTTTATTGTGCACTTGTCTTGTATCACTTGTCTTCCCGTTGTTCATAGATTTGCTCAACATATAAAATCTACCTTACTTACAATGTGTTTTTTTCATTTTGGGGGCCAAATCCACTCCATCTTGAGGTTCACTTCCAGCAGTGCTTGGTGGACCATGTGGTGCTGGATATTAAACCCAGGCCTCTTGCATGCAAAGCATGTATTTAGCACGTTGAACCATCTCTACCCCTCTTCGTTATTAACATTTAGATTCCTGTCACCAGGTAAGTTCAACATGGAAAAAATGCCAATGTCAGACTGGCACTACACTATAATTTATATTATATATACATTATATAATAAAATATGTAATATTATAAAATATGCAATATATAATATAATAAATATTATACTATATATCATATTATATATTATATAATTTCTATATATTATTATACATATATATTCTTTTTTTGGGGTGTCATACCCAGCATTGCTCAGGACTTGTACCTGGCTTTGCACTCAGGAATTAATTCTCACAAGTTTAGGGGACCATTCTCAAGTGCCATGGCTCAAACCTAGGTCAGCTGCGTGCAAGACAACAAGACAAGCACCTTACCTGCTTTACTATCTCTCTGGCCACAACTATTTTGTTTTTCTTAGGAGAGGTAAAAATGTGGCTGGAACGATTTAAGTTGTTTCACTAGTTTTCTACTTAGCAATATAAATTAATAAAGCTGGATTTGTTTTCTATTTTCTTTCTCTTTATGGCGCTGTCTTTTTTTTTTCATTTTGGGTCACACCGGCAATGCTCAGGGGTTTCTCCTGGCTCTGCACTCAGGAATTACTCCTGGCGGTGCTCGGGGAACCATATGGGATGCCGGGGATCGAACACGGGCTGGCATGGGCCAGCCGCGTGCAAGGCAAACGCCCTACCCGCTGGGCCTATCGCTCCAGCCCCAATTTTCTTTCTCTTCATACAACTAGCAAATTCAGGATCGAATTCCAAATTATCTTGGCCTTTCTTGTAATAGTTGTAAGTTATATGTTCCTTGGACTACTTTAATTCTGACTCTGCCTTCTCCACTCTCCCAGAGCATGTATCTGTACTCTCTGCCGTAGATTTCTTTAAGGGAAACCGTAAGGGAAGTGAAACTACTGATGGCACGAGGAACTTGGCCAGCTGCATGTGACTGAAGGGGAACCTAGCGGAGGCTTGTTGAGGGATCCAGGACAGAGCAGTGGGGTGGGCAGCACTCCAAGAATAGCTGAGCTGGACTCGTTCTTTGTTCTATTACAGCAGCTACCAAAGTTTAAATTTCACTTTTCTGTTTTAAAGTTTACTTTTATTTTATAGTTATTGAGATATAATTTACATACCACAAAATTCCATCTTTGAAGTTTTAGTATATTCAGGGTTGTGCAGGCAACATCACTAATTCTAGAACATTTTCATTTTTCCAAAAAAGAAACTTAGTACTTATTACTAGCTACTTCCCATATGAGCCCTCGTCTGTTATATTTCATATAAATGGGATCATACAACATGTGATTTAAAAAAAATCTGACTGCTTTCACTTAGATAATACTTTCCAGGCTTTATTTGTGTTATGCATCGGATCAGTACTGATTTGCTTTTTCATCCTATGGACCACCTAAGTGATTTCATTCCTGAGCAACCAGGCTGGATGATTCGGTAGCTGTAATGCTGCTCGGGACCTCCAGGGCTATATACCTGGTGGTGCCTTAGGGGTCCATGTGGTGCAAAACATGTGCCCCTACTCAACCTCCTTGACCCAATTCCTTTTCAATGCTGGAGAATTTTTCTCACTGAGCCACCTTTCAGTTGACTGGGTCCTATTCCAAATTTCTGGCTATTGTGAATGATTGTGAACATTTGTGTACTTGTTTTTGTGTCAGCTTCATAGATATATGAGTAGAATTGTCTACTCATCTCCAAAACATTTTACAGTGGAATGATAGAGAGCATGTAGACCATATCATATGTAAGAAATTAATAGAAACACACACATCATTTTATAACTGCCAAGAGGAGAAGGCCAGAGAACGTGACCAGCCCATTTACCTGTTTGGCTCATGTCTGGTTTTGTGCTTCTTACTCAGGATGAAAGATCCATAACTCTTCGATACTTCATGTCTGACTGGCCCCAGTGGCTCATCGTTCTGATGCTGGAAAACATCTGGCTGGGTGTAACCTTGCTGTTGCCAGTTCCGGGTGCCCAGCGTAAGTCATCTGTCAGGGCACTCCCTCTGCAGGTCATTTTTCCTCCAGCCTCTCTCCTCTGAGGAATGCCTTCTGTTAGCAAAATAATCGTGTGTGTGTGTGTGTGTGTGTTGGGTTTCCCAATGTGCCGGGAGCAGGGAAGTGGAAGGCGGGCGTGGTCCCTAAGTGTGTGCTCCTGGGGGCTTCTCAGACCCTGCATCTAAGCCCCTCTTTTGGGCTGCTGGAAGAGCAGTATGTACTCTATCCCTTCAGAAATCTTGTCTAAGTCATGCCTTTCATTTTCCAGGGGTTATCTTGGCCCAGGTGGCATTGGAGACTGGGGCAAATACCCCAATTGTACTGGAGGAGCTGCCGGCTACATTGACCGCCTGGTTCTGGGAGATGATCACCTCTACCAGCATCCTTCTCCGGCTGTGAGTGGGCGGTGTGGGCACTAGGCTGGGAATTGTATGATTTGAAAAGTTGTCTAGTTTTGGTGACTTCAAAGTTTGTTACAGAATAGTGTTTTAAAGGGAGGATGCTCTGTGTCACCCACACACACAGTGACTTCCCCTTCTGGATGTCGTGGTAGGACTTCCTCACGGCGCTGTGGATGTTCACAGGACTTCCTCACAGGATGCTCTGATGGCCTCTTGTCCTGGCTTCTGACAGGAGTCCTAGACCAGCAGCTACTGGGGAGCAGAGGAAGTAGGGCAGGGCAGAGGGTCAGCTGACAACACTTGTGGCCACACAGACCTCCACTGACCTTATGTGGGCTGGTGCTGCCTGCATAGTTGTTCTGAATCGGGGTGTGATAAGACCCTGGTTAGATGTGGACTTGTCCCAGCAAGAGGGTAAGGTTCATGGAGAAGCAGCTCTCATTGGCCAAGCACAAATATAGAAGAGGGCCTGAGAAGTTTTTGGCCATGAGTACCCATGGTAGCAGGGAATACACCGGAGGTCTTTATTCTGAAACGTGTGGGATGGAGGGGCCTCCATCCCTCCAACATATGTTATAAGAAATAACATATCTTCACATGTTATTTGCCATAAGGAAGATAGGCAAATCTTCATCTCTTGATGAAACAATAGGTTTGAGCAAAGAGAAGTCAGCGGGAATTTTTACAGGATCACGCATAGGGTCAGGCAGTGATAAAGGTGTGTCACATTGCCAGACGTGTCTAGGAGTGTCATGTGCACATACTGTTTTAGCCAGAAGTATTCTAACCTCCAGTCACTCTCTGCAGTGAAACCCCAAAACATTGAATGCTGGCAATACTTGTTTGCCTTTAGACTCAGATGTTTCGTGCATGTGGTGGTGAGTGAATGACCTGCTCTATTTTGTCCAGGTGCTTTATCACACTGAGGTGCCCTATGACCCAGAAGGCATCCTGGGGACCATCAACTCGATCTTGATGGCATATTTGGGAGTTCAGGTATGTGTTTAATTTCATTAGGGTACAGTGTATAATTGAATTATTCCTAATTTAAAAAAAACTATTTCCTTAAAGCAATTAGAAATATGTCATGTGTATTACAGGACTAATAAATTCTGCTTATGTTGGAAGATTGTCAAAGTAAAGCTACTAAAATTCAGCACACTTCATAATTAGGTATCGTTTCTGATCATACTGCATTTTCTTCTCCAGGCAGGAAAAATACTCTTGTATTTCAAGGATCAGACCAAAGAAATCCTCATCAGATTCAGTGCCTGGTGGTTTGCTCTAGTAAGTAATTGATGTTTTTTCACCCAAATGTTTCTCTTCTTACATGCATATTGAAGAGAAAAATATTTAGTAACACTAGAATGACATTGCGTTCATGTAGCAGCAGGCAGCGTTTTATTTATTTATTTATTATTATTATTATTATTATTTGCTTTTTGGGTCACACCTGGCAATGCTCAGGGGTTTCTCCTGGATCTGCACTCAGGAGTTACTCCTGGCGGTGCTCGGGGGACCATATGGGATGCCAGGGATCGAACCCGGGCCGGCATGCCGGCTGCGTGCAAAGCAAACGCCCTACCCGCTGGACTATCACTCTGGCTCCCGGCAGCGCTTTTTAGTTTGACTATGAGAAACATCTAAATTCCTTTTCTTAGGAATGTCTTATAATTAAGATTTTTTATAAATAAGATTTGTCTTTTAATTAAGATGTTTTAGCTGTGCAGCTGACAGATGGCAGCTGTCTGTGAGCTCCATGCAGGGCTGGCGCCAGAAGATGGGGTGCACTATGCCAGCCCCCTCCCACTCCCCTGCGGCACAGCTGACACGAGAGTTGTGGAGTTCACCGTTTCCATCCAGCCTGGGTCTGTTTCCTCTCAGGAGTCACTTCCAGGAGGACCTTCAGAATTAGTTTACTCTCAATTCAGAGGCATGTGAAAAGAATTGTCTTTTTTTTTTTGCTTTTTGGGTCACACCTGGGAATGCTCAGGGGTTACTCCTGGCTCTGCACTTAGGACTTACTCCTGGTGGTGCTCAGGGGACCATATGGAATGCTGGGGGATCAAACCCGGGTCGGCCACATGCAAGGCAAACACCCTACCCGCTGGACTATCACTCCAGCCCCAGGATTGTGGCTTAAATATATAGTTTTTATATAAGAATAAGATGGTATGGGACTGGAGCGATAGCCCAGCAGGTAGGGCGTTTGCCTTGCTTGCAGCCCGGGTTCGATCCCCGGCATCCCATATGGTCCCCTGAGCACCGCCAGGAGTAATTCCTGAATTCAGAGCCAGGAGTAACCCCTGAGCATCGCCAGGTGTGACCCAAAAAAGAAAAAAAAAAAAAAAAGGCATAAGATGGTAACATTTTCAGTCCCTCCCAAAGGAAAAAAAATTCTATACATTATAGAAAAAAATTCCATAATTTTCGTTTCCATCTTAAAACTTAATTCAAAATGCCATAACAAATATAAACATCCTTCTTCTACTCACATTATAGGGGCTTATTTCTGCTATCCTGACAAAAGTTACTGAAAATGATGGATTTATCCCAATTAACAAAAATCTCTGGTAAGTAGAAAACTGTCATTTGGTGTTCTTTGTTGGTATCAGAGATACATCCTGGGACCTGAAATATATCTTCCCATTCTCCCCAGGTCCATTTCCTATGTTACCACTTTGAGTGCATTTGCCTTCTTCATCATGTTCATCCTATACCCCATCGTGGATGTGAAGGGACTGTGGAGTGGAGCCCCGTTCCTTTACCCAGGCAAGTTGTCACTAATTCCAAGTTGAGATGATGATGGGACCAAGGGGATTGCCTAGGATTGGCACCATTGCCCATTGAAGAGCCATGGGCCACAGCCCAGTGGCCGGTTTCTAAAACAGACAAAGCACCTGTCCAGTGATTTAGGATGTTGCTGACCTGGCTCGAAGTCATCCATCTCTTTAGCCGGGTGGGGTCATTTTCCCCAGGCGATACCATATTGTGGAGTACCAGAACCTCAGGGCATGTCATCCAGTTCCTAAAGCTTCAGGAGTAGGGACTATATCTTCTCCATGTCAGTACAGAACCAAACAGATGCATAAGAAGAATCAAGAGACAAATGGAATGGCTCACATGCACTTCTGCCTGAATCCTGAGAGCCAGACCAGGTCGTTCAGGGATTCCCTTCGCCCTCTCATTCCAGTAATGTTACATTTTTTGACCCTCAAGTGTTTTGTCTAGAAAATAGAAGTTAATCAATTAGGCTTACCTTTTGGAAGAGTTATAATATTACAAACATAGATATTGTCTGATTGTCTCTAAAATCTAAGCACTACTTTATTTTTTGCAGGAAGTATATAGCACTGTTGTGATATTTGATTTTTTTTTCTCTGAACTGAGTCAAATTTCAGGAATTGAGCAGATTATTGAGTATGGCTCTGGAAAGCATGATTTCTGGTTTCTCTCACAGGAATGAACTCTATCCTGGTGTACGTTGGCCACGAAGTGTTTGCAAACTACTTTCCCTTCCAGTGGAAGCTGGAGGACAGCCAGTCACACAGGGAGCACCTTACTCAGAACATCGTTGCCACTGCTGTGTGGGTGCTTATCGCCTACGTCCTGTACAAGAAGAAGATTTTCCTTAAAATCTGATAGCAACTGCTGAAATGTGTTACTGAAGACTGTTGGTTTGGGGAGAAGTGAGGCAGCCCTCATGAGCCTTTCACTATAACCTTGATAAAATGTGCATTTCCATGTGATTGGGCAAGATGCTGGCACTGACTGGTTATGGTGGCGTGGTTCATTGGTGACATAGTGTACTTGGGACCTATGTATTTGGACAGTAATTGTCTTTTATTCCATCTTTTATGTAAATGGATACATTGGAATTTTATTCCGAGGGACTTATTAACTTTTCTAAAGGGAATATCTGATAGATAAAACTTATCATTTCTTTTGATCTTAATTTCTTGCAAATTGCTTTTCTACATGTTTACATGCCATCATTTTCATGGTAGCTGACTATAAGGATTACTGAACGTGATATCTAGTAATGTTTACTCTGTTTTTGGTTATGTGCAGCAAAATGTTCAAGAACTTTTGAGCAGATCTGGAAAGTACTGACGGGCCCAAAAAATGCCTTTGTAACAGAAGTCATTTTCTCCCTTTCATTACTTATGAAAAAAAGATGAACCATATTGTGTTTATATTTGCTTACCCAGGCACTCTTTAGTTCTCTACTACTGTCACCCCACTACAACAACTACTGTCGTCGTTTGTCTGTTTCTGGTCGGTCTGTCTTTCTCTGTGTGTTGAGTTGGTAGCCAAGCATGCAGGAGCAGAAAAAAACACACTGGATGGCTGGCGGCCCCCTGTCATGTGAGATGCTCGGCATGAGTGAAATGAGGGGCCATACGGTCCGTGCCAGCTCATAGATGCAACGAGGTGTGGGGTACACCAGTGGCTTTTCTGAAACCACGAGAAAACTCATTTTACTAAAGTCTTTCAAAGTAAATGATAATGAAAAGTTGAAAAATTTGGAGTAAATCTTTTCAGAAAGACCTTCCACAATGGAGGCGCCTGCTGACGCTTTCAGAACTGAAGGAAGTTTCTTGGGAATGAAGATAGAACATAGAAAGAGCAGCAGCAGTGTTCACGTGCTGCGCCTGTAAATTTCTTGTGAGAATCCCCTACTTTAGAACAATCTGAAACTCCTACCCTTGTATCGCAGTAACTCCCGGGCTTCCGCCTGCCAACACTGCATGGCCGCCTTTCTAGTCTGTTTCTAGGCCCCGGCTCCTCGCCTTCCCTGCTGGCACCGGACAGTGCACAGTGCCAGCCTCCAGCTCACCTCTCCTGTCTTCAGACCTCTTCCTCTTGCTGTCCGAGCTCTGCGAGGGGACCATTCTGTTCTTAGGTATGGAACCATTGTGTCTTCACTCTTTACCTCCCCTAAGTGCCACTGTGAGTCTCTGCCACATCAAAATTCTGTCCCCATTTTCTACCTGGCATTTCTGCAATCTGTCACCACCTGCTAGTCTACCTAGTTCAGCTTCTCTTCCTTTCTAAATTGGCCCCCTTTCCTTAATTTCTCCTTGTGGAAAGTCATCATTTCCACCAGGCTAAACTTTATAAAGCTGAACTTGGATGAGATCACCTTTAAAAGAAACAAAAACCAACCAAAAACCCCTCCCACTGAAGTTGCCATAACTCCCCCGCCGAGCACCGCATGTCTGCCTAGCTTCCCTCTCCCCCTCTACCCCACACTACTTATTATAGCCCAGCCACCACGACTACCCAACAATGCTTATACCACCCAGTTCACTATCAGCAGGTAGCCAGTGGGGTTCCTGGTTACTATTAATATTCTTCTATGTTGATCGGTAACTTCTCAGATCTCTTATGCATACCCCAGAATCCTTCCTCCAGGTTTTTTATTTGAATCAGCCCTGTGGCATTGCTCACTCTCTGCCTTGTACTATAGTTACTTGTGTATGTGCCTAGATTCCCACACTAGACTGTGAATTATGCTTTGTTCAAATGCATATTCTTTCTGGCGTGAACTTTGTGCCTCCTACATAGGAATTAAATAAAGAATAAAGCAAAACAATGCTGGTGGTTTTTTTTTTTTTTTGAGGGGTTGGGGGGGTGTTGGATGACAGATTTAGCAAAGCTGGGAGCTTTGGTGTTTTGCCCACTCACAGCTTAATCTATTTAAAAAAAATTTTTTTTTTTTTTGCTTTTTTGGGTCACACCCGGCGATGCTCAGGGGTTACTCCTGGCTCTGCACTCAGGAATTACTCCTGATGGTGCTCGGGGACCATATGGGATGCCGGGGATGGAATCCGGACTGGCATAGGCCGGCCGCAGTGCAAGGCAAACGCCCCACCTGCTGGGCTATTGCTCCGGCCCCTCTAAAGCATCTGCTTTAAGAGTGGGTTTGAGAACCTCTGGGTGTTTTTGTTCTATATCCAGTAGTGCTCAGGGGTCATTCACTCCTGCATGGTCTGGGGGACAATGCACAGTGCCAGGGAAGCACTTACCTGCTGTCTCTCTGGCCTTCAGGGACCCTCTGTTCACAAGAGTTTGGAATAGTCAATTCGGGCAGCTGCAGCTTTTTCAGGCAGCATCTTCATTGAGCAGGAATCATTCTGGGACACAGACTTAAACTGCTTGAGTTGGAGTTTGTTGGGTCTCTCATGCTGGGGTTGAACGGGGTTATTATGACTCTCCATGTCATTACTTGCTCACTACAGTTCACTGAATTACGAAAAATGCAAAATAATGGTTCTTTTTTTTTTTTCTTTTAGGGTCACGCCCGGTGATGTTCAGGGGCTACTCCTGGCTCTTTGCTCAGGAATTACTCCTGGCAGTGCTCGGGGGACCATATGGGATGCTGGGATCAAACCCGGTCGGGCACGTGCAAGGCAAATGCCTTACCCGCTGTGCTATCGCTCTAGCCCTTCTTTTTTCTTTTTTGGATCACATCTGCTATGCTCAGGGGTTACTCTTGGCTCTGTGCTCAGGAATTATTCTTGGTGCTAGGGGAAATTACCTACTGTACAACTGCTCTGGCCCCAGTAATTCTTATTAGAAGTTTTTATTTTGAGGCTACATGTGACTGCTCAGGGGCTACTTCAGGGCTACTCAGGGGACTATGTAGTGCTGGAAATTGAACACAGGCCTCCTACAAAGCACCTGCTCCAGCCCACTGAGCTCTCTCTGATTCTATTGTTTTTTTTTCTTTTTGGGTCACACCTGGCAATGCTCAGGGGTTACTCCTGTTTCTTTGCTCAGGAATTACTCCTGGAGGTGCTTAGGGGACCATATGGGATGCTGGGGATCGAATCCTGATCGGCCACGTGGAAGGCAAATGCCCTACCGGCTATGCTATCACTCTGGTCTGCTATTGGTTGGTATCTATATGCACATTTGTGGGGCCTGAGTGATAACCCAGCGGGTAGGGGCGTTTGCCTTGCACGCCGGCTGGCCTGTGCTGGCCCAGGTTCGATTCCCAGCATCCCATATGGTCGTCCGAGCACTGCCAGGGGTTATTCGTGAGTGCAGAGCCAGGAAAAACTCCTGAGCATTGCAGAGTGTGACCCCCCAAAAAAGCAAAAAAAAAAAAAGCTATATGCACATTTGTTATGAAGTTCTGTTTTGATAAGTACTGCTTCAATAATTTTTGTGGTGCTGGGAACTGAACTGAAAGCCTCACCCATGTGAGATATGTACTCTATTGTTGGGTTCCTTGTTGTTTACAGCCCTCTGTCTCTTACTCAGCGGTGGGTGTCAATTTCCTAGCCACGCTGCAGTGGCTTGCTGACATGTTGCTTTTCTTTTTTTGCCTTATGCCCATGACAAGCTCAGGTATTGGATCTATGTCCTTTTGTATAGATACAGGAAAACAATTAAGAGCAATTACTTATCCTGGGCTTGCACTGCACTTTTTAACTAAATGCCTCAACTGCTCTTAGATTGATTCTAATTCCTCACACCTCAAAAGGGAGGGTCTCACCATGGGACTGGATGGACCAGGAAGGGAGACCACCGTGGCTTCAACATGGAATAGCTAAGTGTCCTGTTCCTACGTGCAAGACATTGAGGCAGGCTTTGTTCTTACCCAAATCTAGGGGAGCAAGGCCACAGTACGAGGTCTGTGTTTACCTAAAGAAATGGGCGACACCCAGAGATACTCAGGGATTACTCGTGGCTCTGCACTCAGGAAGAACTCCTTGTGGTGCTTGGGAGACCATATGGAATGCTGGAGATAGAACCTGGATTGGCCGCGTGTTATGCAAATGCTCTACCCACTGTACTATCGCTCCAACGCAAGATAAAATATCTATCTATCTATCCATTTATCTATCTATCTATCTATCTATCTATCTATCTATCTATCTATCTATCTATCTATCTATCTATCTATCTATCTATCTATCTATCTATCTATCTATCTATCTATCTATCTATTTATCTATCTATCTATCTATCTATCTATCTATCTATCTATCTATCTATCTATCTATCTATCTATCTGTTTGCTTTTTGGGTCACACCCGCAATGCTCAGGGGTTACTCCTGGCTCTGCACTCAGGAATTACTCCTGGCGGTGCTCAGGGGACCATATGGGATGCTGGGGATCGAACCCGGCCGGTATAGGCTGGCCGTGTGCAAGGCAAACGCCCTACCCGCTGGGCTATCGCTCCGCCCCCAAGATAACATATTTCATGATAAAAACATGGCTGGGGATAATCAATGGTAGCGCCTGCCATGTGGTCATGATGCCACCATTGCTCTCCCCTGGCATCACCCCCACACTGAGCACTGCCACCTGGGATTTATGGAACTGCAACTAAGTGTGTGATCTATAGAACATCACAACTAAATGTGTGCAAGCACAGCTTAAGTGTGCAATCCTCAGAAGCACCATAGTGAAATATGCAAATCCTGTCATTGCCTCCGAATAAGGGTGAGGGGGACTGGTGGGGGAGGAGGAAACAAAATCCCAAATCCCACAACACAATGTTCCATGTATGTAAAATAAACTCATGTTACAAACAGATATTTTAAAACAAACTAGGTGAAATATTTTCTGAGGTGAGATGTTAATTCCTTAAAATGACTTTATGATTTTAAAATATCTCAAAAGGGCCGGAGCGATAGCTGAGCGGGTAGGGCATTTGTCTTGCATGTGGCTGGCCCATGCCGCCCAGGTTTGATCCCTGGCATCCCATATGGTCCCCGAGCACCGCCAGGAGTAATTCCTGAGTACAGAGCCAGGAGAAACCCCTGAGCATTGCTGAGTGTGACCCAAAAAAGCATATATATATATATATATATATATATATATATATATATATAAAATTTTCTTTAGAAAGGATTTCTAAGACTTTTTGTGTAAGGTAAATGAAGAACTAAACTCTTAATTTTTCAATAGATCCTGGAAACACATCTTTGATGTTTACCTGACAGATTTCAGAAATAGCAAAAAATATTCCACAAAACCCTGCGAGTTAAGACAGGCTGAACCTTGATGGACAAGGCACTGAGTCTTGTTTAGTCCTTTAGCAATTAGAAGGAATCTCTCAGCTCGTTCCAAAATGAGCAGTGGGCAGAAAAGCTGACATGCCCCTGGGACATGACAGGTAAAGGCCCGGGAGGCTGATGGGAGCCAGCCCCGCAAGCCTGGCGAGGCAGACATCACTGATGGCCGTCTTGGTATCCCTGCTCCGGGTGGCGCCCCTCTTTCCTCTTTCCAGCTGCTCTGCAGATGTCCACCTGCTGGAAGTTCACCTTCGTGTAATAGCTTTTTTTTGTGGTAAAATGTCTCAAATGAAAAAAAATCTAGTATTATGTTCACCATGTGATATTTACCCAAACTATGGAAAACCAAATCTCCAGCTTATGGGATAATGTCCTTTTTAAAGGAAGATGCGTCCTTGTTCATTTACCGGAATTAAAATAAATGTTTTTAAACTCCAAATTTAGGATACATTTTATTTACAAAATGGGTTGGTTCTGTGTTTTACAAAAATTACAAAAAAGCAAAAGACTCTTAAAAATAGAAACAGCTTTCCAGATTCTTGGGAACTACTTTTACCAACAGAGTCAGATGGCCTCCTTTTCCAAAGCTGTTAAGAGCCACATTCTCCATACTGTGTCTCTCCCCTACAGTCGCAGGGCCCTGTGCTGTCTGGTGGAAGGTCTCCGTCAGGTCAGAGTCTGAAGGAGCAAGATCTTCTCATTGATGCAGAACCTGTGCAACACCACCATCAAGTTCTCCCCACAGCGGGATACCTGGCGCTCCATGGCCAGGCGGAAATCCTCCCTTCACGCCCTTGGTGATGCCCCCGGCGTGACTGTATGGTGCCTGAGGGCAGTGACAGGGAGACAGACAACACCAGGGTTAGCTCCAGCAGCACCGGCCAGTGTTTCTGGGAATGGAGTGAAGCCTGCCTCAAACCCAAGTGTAAATTAAGTAAAAAAAAAAAAAAAAAAAAAAAAAAGAAAAGCCCAACCAACCCCACGCCCCTTCCTCCATCCTCATGGATTCCTCCTCAGACTTAAATCAAAGGGACTTTCCTACTCAGTAAAGGGCTAAACATCTAAATGTCTTCTCAAACGCTGCCCAGGGCTTCCAAGCCCTGCAGCTCTGCACTGAAGAGGGCACAGGTCAGTATCTCAGTGCTGTCTGAGTGTGTGGGGGTCAGGTCTGCAGAAAGAGCAGCAGGACAGGGAGCGGGCTGAGCTGTCACCACGCCAAGCTGCGCCATGGCTCCAGGAAAGGCCCAGGAAGGCGCGGGGCTTGGGCTCAGCTGCCATGAGCCCTCTCTCTCTCTCTCTCTCTCTCTCTCTCTCTCTCTCTCTCTCTCTCTCTGGTGCACGGCTAGTACCTTTGAGTGTTGAGTGCATCCAGACTCTGTATGTTGGAGAAGCACTCAGAGGTCCTGAGGACTGAGGTGGGGAGACAGGCAGAGTCACAAAGAACAGACAGCAGCCTGCAGACGCCTAGACCAGCTCTGGCCAGGTACCCAGGACAACTGCATGTCTGTGGAGGGGCCAGGGGAACGTGGGGAAAGATCTCTAACTATACTCCAAAAGTTGTGTTTTAGAGATGAAAAACACAAGAGGACTCCTATGCCACTTAAGATCGCACATTGAAGAAAGAAAAAGAAAAATCTAGTATGATTCAATGACTTCCGCTAAAAGGAGTTTCAAAAGGACATGAGCGATATGGTAGCTTCACACACACAGCAGCAAGCTCCATTTCCGGCCCTGCTGCCTTGTTTCCCTCCCTCTTGACAGTTATAGGGGCTTAAAATAAGGTTTCCATATATTGGCTAAAAGCAATATATTGGTAAAATCAACTCTAAAGCTTCTTTTCTTTCTTTTTTTTTTTTAAACTTGTATTATCATGGATGATAAGTACAACACAAGTCATGAAGTGGCAATGCAACAGAACGTCATTAAGAACCCAGGCTTTGCTAGTCTGGACACTAGTCACGTTCAAGAACTGCACGGCAAATCGGCAGTGCCAGGGAGCACGCACCCTGTATGCATTTCTAGTCAAGCCCAGCTACGAACCCGGGAAAAGCATCGTGTCAGGGAGGCCGAGGCCCAGAGCCCCACTGGGCAGAGACTCAGACTGTTCCGTGCCACCCTGAGACTCTGCTCTTCTGGTTTGGGGACTGCAACCCGCCCTGAGTCTGCTCTTCTGGGCCAGAACCAAAGTGACAAAGTGACGGCAAACCTGCTAACCCAACAAAAGTTACCGGCATTTGCAGATAGCAAGTCAAAAGCAAAATTTCCCATTAAGACTAGAAAAAAAAATGAAGTGACATATAATGTGGATCCTGCGGATCAAGCCCTGTGGTGCTGCTCAGAGAGAAGGCGCGGCATGGCTCCACTCTACATGGGTGAGCGCCTTCGCTAGGTTTGGGCAAAGAGAATTAGTTTTCTGTGGGTCTCTTTCTTTTTTTGGGGTGTAGGAGATGGACCCAGAAACTCTCAATGGGAGGCCTGAGCTTTATCGCTTCTGTGGTTTCAGAATAAATCAGCCAGTAAGTGACTTTTCTAGTCCATCAACCGTTTCCAACTCAGGAAGGAAAGGACTGTGAAGACAGACATAATGACAGGAAACTATTGTGCTAACCCTATTTAGATCACAACCTCAACACTGCTTCGGAATGTGAAAATCTAAGCATAAAAACTGATTTAAATGTCAATACCCTGAAGTATATATGACCAAATGCCTTATGTTTAATTAAAAGTAAATCATAGCTTAGTGCCTAATCTAATGTGCACTTTAATGTAATACAGTTTTAAATAGCTTTTTTTTTCCAGATCCATAATGATTTTTAAATTGAACACAAAAACATTGGCAACTTATGGAAAAAAAAATAAGAAATGTTATAATATTACAACCAGATGGTTTTGCCAAGGAATGTGGAACAAATTAAACAAATAAATAAAGCATGAAAAAGAGCACTTTGAGGAACAAAGAGCTGAAAACCATGGGCAGTAAAACATGTCGACAAAACAGCACACTATGAGCAGGTGTTTTTCCACTTGGTACCTGTCAGCAGTCTGTATGCTGGGCTGAAGCACAGGTAAGAATTCCTGCTGCAGCAACCCCATGGGGAGGGCTAGAAGGCCTTTAAAAAACAGCAAACAGCGGCATTCAAACACCCACACCGGCGCACCCTGCACTGCAAAAACAACACTCCAGAGAGAATGCACAGGACTGGAAGCAGACTGTACAGAAAACCTTTCACCTCCGAAAGCCCCTGGCCGCAGCCTGGTCCTCGGGAGCCTGGGAGAAGCGGCCCCTCACGTCCAGAGGCATCTGGGGTTTGGTCCCCTGAGCTCATCCCACTGAGATTTGGTAGAAAAAGCGAACACTGAGGAAGAGGGACGATGAAATGCAGTTGAATGGCTGTGGAGGGGGCGGAGGGGGGGTCAACATTTGAGAAGACACATTTTCAAATCCAGTCTCCTCACTCTCCACTCTTTTTCCACCAATCTCAAAAATAAACCTCTGGACTTGTGGTAGCCATCTTTGACAGCACTCAAGCCCAAGTCCCAGGCCTTTCCCAGAGTTCTAGAGGGACTGGCAATTGTTTGATTAAGAAAGGCTGGGTCTGAATTTCAAAAAAAATACTGAGAAAAGGAAGAAATGAGGGGCCATGGGAAGAGTCTGGCAGCCATGGCTTGCAGAACTCTTTAACAACAAATATTTGGTACATAAGCAGGGGGAGCACCTCAGAAAGTTATTATACACCCAATTCAGAGCAAATGCAAGACAGTTTTCCATTTCCATCTTGTCTTAATGCAATCGAATCCTGCGAGCAGCAGCAGAGAAATAGTTCGGTCTTGGAAATGCCTAAGAGCAAAATGTCTGTGAAAAATATATAGGGAGTGTGTTTGGGCGCCAGTGTCCTCAGTGCTGCACTGTACCTGCTGACCTTGGGCACAATACAGGACTCACAAAGGGAGCCAAGGGGAGGGCCTGCCCACTGCTCATCACATCTCTGCCCCTCGGCTGCAGGGCACTCAGAAGGTGTGCCACGGTTTCAGATAATTTGGCTGGAACCCAAAGTGAGGAGTATAGCTAATTTAACTCAGGCTCTAGCCATACCTTAATGAGCCCAGCTCTGTCTATGCAGCTGGCTCTTCCTGCTATGGGTTAGGCAAAAGGCAGGTTTCAAATGAACCCTGAGACACAGTGAGGACTGGGATAATTCCAACAAGGGCAGCTCTCTAAGTAACAGTCTTTATTTTTATTCCTGCTTCCAAATTGATGAAGCAAGCAACCAAAGATCTCCTATAGGAGTTAGAGGAAATTAAAGTTAATATTGCTCAAAAGGCGGAGTATGGCACTATCCCTCAAGGGCCTAGAAATGTGTTCACTCTACCCCTGCTTTCTGTAAAAAGCCTTTTCCATTGGTTTGCTTATTTGGTTGGTTTCGGGCCTCACTCAGTGGTGTTCAGGGCTTACTCTTAACTCTGCACTTGATCACTCCTAGCAGAGCTTGGGGGAACATAAGGGGTACTGGCTCTGGAACCTGGGTCAGCCACATGCAAGGTGCTTCCTTACCTGCTGTTCTAACTCCAGCCCTCCAGTGATTTTTTTGGTGCCCAACACTCCCTCATTATTCTCGTCCCTAGGGCTTGCCTACATGACCCATTCAGCTCATTACTATTCAGCTCAATCAAAACTGGTTAAAGAGAAAAAGTTACATATAATAAAGCCTGATATTCAATTATCAAGAAATTCTTTTATGATCCATCCCGAAGCATTATCTAAACAGAGTGAGATTCATCAGCAGGTAAGGCTCTAAGAATCGTACTACGGCTGTCTCTACATCATCAACACCTGTATGTGAGTGTTAATGGGAATTTACTAAAAAGCTTTCAAGGCAATCTAGTCTCAAAACCTAGAAATCACAATGTAAATAAATATGATCTTTATCCTCAATCAATACAAAGATTTTGAACGATGCAATTATTTTCCTACTGTTTTTATTCCCGATCCTGGGGAGGTAAACGGAGATGGGAAGAGCTGCCTGTTAGTCCTTCTTGTGAGCAGTCTGATAGGCAATGGTCTCATATTTTCTAGAAGAAGCATTTGTTGATTTATTCTGATATTCACAATCTTCAATAACATTTATAAAATGAAGGTGGAAAAAAAATCTAATCTTCCCACTCTGTAGAATGAATTCCACAACTTCTTTTGTTTTGCGGGGTGGGATGGGGGTGGGGAGTGGGTCACACCTGCAATGCTCAGGGGGTTACTCCTGGCTCTGCACTCAGGAATTACTCCTGGCGGTGCTTGGGGACCATATGGGATGCCAGAGATTGAACCCAGGTAGGCTGCTCGCAAGGCAAATGCCCCTCCCCGCTGCAGTATCTCTCTGGCCCTAACAACTTCTTTTTAAAATGGAGATCACACCCAGCAGTGTGTGGCGGCCTGCAAGGTCACACCTAGTATCTGGTCTGGCTGTGCTGTGGGCAAGATGGGAGCTAACACCTTGGCTACACCCAGTGATGTTAGGGCAGTGTGTAATACAGGGATCAAATGCAGGGCCTTGTTTGACAAGGCATGTGTTCTACCACTTAGAGCCACAACCTTAGCCCAATATCTATTCCTGAAAAAACATAAAACGATGCTTGTTCCAAACTAAATGGCTGAGTTTATCCAGAGTAAACATTTTCCACTTCAGTCTTTCAATATTTCTATGGCCCTAAACAGAGAGTAAGATGTGGATTTCTGCTTTCAACAAACTGAAGGCTCATTCACCTCACAAGTTAGGAAAAGAAGAATGCTTTCAGCCTTAGCAAGTTGTTTTTCACTCAGGGTTCAGTCTCTTGCAGTGACTCTAACACTGACTTACAGACACGCTTAATAGGCAGGACGCAAAGGAGGAAGTATGGAAATAAAGCTAAGCGTGGCAATTACAGCACAGAGGAGATATCCAAACTACAATGAGTATCAAAGGATAGAAGCAAGATTTATGAGCTATTTAAAAATCATAAATGGTCACTAAACTCTGCTAGGTGTGGGAGAGCATGCCTGGATCTAAACACCAAAGCACCTCGCCAGTGTTTCTTGGTGCAAGCAACATCTTCCTAGACGCATTAGGTCTGGCTAGTTTTTCTCTGTGCTATGGAAGCAATGAGGACTGCTTAGGAGGGTTTCATTCAACTCAATGCTGAAGCTCAGCTGATAAACAAAATCCGGAGCTCTTCCTAATAATTGTCCCAATCTAGCTGTTCTTCATTAAAAGTGTACTCTGCCTAAACAGAAATTCATAGAATCAGTCCACACCTTGTGGAGAGGAAAATATACCATGAATGCAACGTTTGTTTAGTGAGAAAGTTTCAAAAGTGACAGCAATGACCTAATTTAACAACACATAGTTAAGGAAACGCCCAAGTCTTTTATTTTTCTCAAAAGTGTCCTGACGTAAATTAACTTTCAAAACAAAGACCAAGTTTCAATTCCACTCTAGCAAATCTCTGCAACATACAGAAATGCACACATATTTCCCCTACATAGAAAAAGCTCAGCAAAAGATTAAGAAGCTTACTTGATGAGCATTCCTTGATTGGGAAGTAACTCCAGATGAATCTTTCCACCTTCCTGAGTCCTTAAGTAGGCAAACTCCTCCAGCATGTCAATATCTGCAGGTCAGATTCAGGCTAACCACATAGGAATTCAGAGACTGTCCACATGGGTGACAACACGGGTGTCGCCAACACCCTCCCATCTGCGACTGGTAAGATGGTATCAGAACTCAGATCTGTATGATTCCGAAATAAATGATCTGGGGCCGAGTGACGGTTCCTGGCATCCCAAATGGTCCCTCAGTATTTCCTGAGAGCAGAGCCAGGAGTAACTTTTGAGCACCAGTAGGTGTGACCCAAAAAGTCAAAACACAAAAACAGAAAAAGAATGCTCTGCATACCAGCCAAACCATCTCACTGTCATAAACATTTACCATACCAATAGGAATTAGTTATAAAAGCAAAATCTCCATTTTTCATACTAAAAAACCAATGAAGTGGTGGTACTGTATACTGCCCCAGAAGTCAGAAAGAACTGCTCTAGGCACTTACTCGGACTAAAATAGATCAAATGAACAAGGACCATTCCATCCCAAACAGTTTCTCCCTAACAACAGTATGAACTAGAGATCCCTATTATTGGAAGCACCTGCTGACGTCAGCAGCACCTCAGGGGATATGGAGTAGCTGCTGTGATGACTATGATATGATGCACTAAGGATGGATCCTGGTGGATAGCCAGTGCCCAGGAGGGCCCAAAAGCCCACTCCTGAGAAATGAAGATCAATCAATGACTCCATTCTGTGGTAAAGCCAGTCACTCTGGGCTGTTACCTCAGGCATTTCAGGTTCCTTCCTAAAAATCATCAGAAATAGAAAATGGAAAATGAACAGGGCTTTGAAGACTTAGTTTCATTTTTTTGTTTTGGGCCACACCCAGAAAGGCTCAGGGGTTACTCCTGGCAGTGCTTGGGGAACTACATGGGATGTGGGGTTGGCCGCATGCAAGGCAAATGCCCTACGTGCTGAACTATCACTCCAGCCCTGACAGACTCATTTTTAATCACCCATCATTCTTTCTCTTTTTTATAAAATTATTTCTAAATTTAATTTAGAAATAAAACCATTATTTCTACCTAGAATGTTTCATCTTTGTACTATGCATTGCGTTTAGAAAAATCAGAATTTCTTATGCACAAGAAAGAAAAAGGATACTTGTCACATAATTGAAAAAGTTTTCATATTGAAAATTTCCTTGCTGGCAAATCTTATTGACAGCTTTCAAGAACAGATTCTCTCCCCGAGGCCACTCCTGCTGCAGCAGTACAATCACATGCCCCAGTGCCATGTCGTCCCTGCTGTCTGTGAAGGCTCTGAGCTGCAAGACAAGATTTATAAGGGAAAGGGAAATCCAGGGCCAATCTAACACATACAAACATCACTTCCTAAGCAAAGAATGCCATTAAAAAAAAATAAAGATCATTCAAGTAAGGAAAGAAAGCAGAAAGCAAACAAGTTTCTGTACAAAAATTACTTGTGTTTTCTAAGGAGGCTGTGAAAGTTAAGACAAGAAACTTCTCTACTCTCTAGCCTGCTTGCTGTGAATGGATTATATATTTTATTTTTTTACTTTTCTGCTTTTTGGGTCATACCCGAGATGCTCTGGGGTTACTCCTGGCTCTGCACTCAGGAAATTACTCCTGGCGGTGCTCAGGTGACCATATGGGATGCCGGGGATCAAACCCGTGTGCAAGTTGTGTGCAAGGCAAACGTCCTACCCGTTGGGCTATCACTCCGGCCCGTGTGAATGGATTATAGGTGCAGGATGAGGGCTAGACACAGCTCGTGGTTCTGAAGCTTGGAATTTGGGGAACGGCAAGAGAAAGCTGAATGGTTCTATGTAAGAGAATATATCTGGGGGTTTCTTCTGTGGGGAGATTTGGTTTTGGAGGCTGGACAAAAGGCTAAGTGAGAAGGGCTTGAGGGAAACATGGGCTTGGGGAGGACAAGAAGGAATGAGGTTTAAGGAAAGAGGCAGGAAAGTGAAAGAAGAGACAAAGGAGTCACTATGTCTAAATCACACTTTCGACTCTTCGTTACTCCTAGTCTATTCTGATGACTGAGTTTGGCAATTCCTACCCTAAAGAGGATACCCAGTATATATATATATATATATATATACATTTTTTTTTTTTGCCTTTTTTGGGTCACACCCAGCAATGCTCAGGGGGCTACTCCTGGCTCTGTACTCAGGAATTACTCCTGGCGGTGCTCGGGGGGACCATATGGGATGCCGGGGATCGAACCCAGGCCGGCAGAGGCCGGTCGGCAAGGCAAACGCCCTACCTGCTGGGCTATCGCTCCGCCCCAGGAGACCCAGTATTAAGGCTCTCTTGGTCATAATCCTTTGTGAAACAACAGAATCTCTCAAATCCAAGGTTCTATTCTCCCTGCAGCCACGAGTCTGGTGTTTTTTCCTGGCACTTGTCATCTCTTCGTGAGCCTGTCTTTCTTTCTGTCACAAATGAGCTGGCTTGTAGAATAACTGATAACTTTTGCTGAAGGCAAGGTCATTTTCACATTTGATCCAATATTGTTTGTGTTCTTGAGGTCAAAGCTCATTTCCTGCTCCCTTTACCTAGGACAGCTGTTACATAACAAATATTCAAGTGCTTTCCTCATAAACCAACCTGATTTTGTTAAAGAATAAACTTAACATTTATTCACCAGGCTCACATGGTTCACAAGTCTCTGACATGATTTACTTCAGCTCACACCACTTCAGATTAAACTCCCTTCAGCTGAACAGCTTCACACTTACCTTAAAACAAGCTAACATTAAATGCAGGCAGTAGGGCATCACAGCTTTGCTGGTACAAGGCAGAAGCTTCAGATCCGAACCTAACAATGGTACACAATATACTTGTTACTATCAAGGAAAAGTTTGGAAAATAACTGTTTCATATGCAAACAGTCCCCTCCCTCAAAGGTAAGTACTAATCATAAGATTTAATTAGACTATTAGTATACTTAATGATGGTGAAAATGGGTTTTGAGCAGATGTCATTCATTTTAATCTTATTTATTTATTTGCCTATCTATCTATCTATCTATCTATCTATCTATCTATCTATCTATCTATCTATCTATCTATCTATCTATCTATCTATCTATCTATCTATCTATCTATCTATCTATCTATCTATGTATCTATCTATGTATCTATCTATGTATCTATCTATGTATCTATCTATGTATCTATCTATGTATCTATGTATCTATGTATCTATGTATCTATGTATCTATCTATCTATCTATCTATCTATCTATCTATCTATCTATCTATCTATCTATCTATCTATCTATCTATCTATCTATCTATCTATCTGTCTCTCCGTCTGTCTGTCTGTCTGTCTATTTATGCTTTTCCTTTTTTTGGGTCACACCCAGAAATTCTCAGGGGTTACTCCTGGTTCTGTACTCAGGAATTACTCTTGGCGGTGCTCTGGGGATCATATGGGATGTGGGGATCGAACCCAGGTCTGGCTGCGTGTAAGGCAAATGCCCTATCTGCTGTGCTATTGTTCTGGCCCTGAGTAGATTTATCAATCTCCTTTCTTCATATTTTTTTTGGCTTTTTGGGTCACGCCCAGCAATGCTGAGGAGTTACTCCTGGCTCTTTACTCAGGAATTGCTCTTGACAGTGCTTAGGGGACCATATGGGATGCCTGGGAATTGAACCCAGGTTGGCCGCTTGTTAGGCAAATGCTCTACCTGCTGGATTATCGCTCTGGCCCCATCAATATTCTTTCTTAAGTTTGCTTCAAATGGGACAGGAGTGATAGTACAGCCGGGAGGGCATTTGCCTTGCATGTGGCTGACCCCGGCTCGATCCTCAGCATCCCATATGGTCCCCCAGCACCACCAGGAGTAATTCCTGAGTGCAGAGCCAGGAGTAACCCCTGAGCATTGCCAGGTGTGACCCAAAAAAAAGCAAAAAAAAAATTTTTTTTCTTCAAATTTACATTTCAACTATGTAGAAAAGTATGTCACATATACTAAAGTGCTCACCACTCAGGGCTTATTCCTTGCCTTGCACTCAGGAATTATACTTGGCAGACTCAGGACCAAATGGGACATCAGGGATCAACCCAGGTTGGCCACGAGCAAGGCAGCACCCTACTTGCTGTACTATCTCTCCTGGCTCCTTGGCTGTATCTTTTCAAATTTCATCTCACTTCCCATTTTTATTATGAGCTGTGGTTTACAATATTGCCAACGACATACTTCATTCAAACACCACAGCCACCACCAGAGTGCCCGTCTCCCTCTACCCATGTTCCAGGGCCTCCGGTTCCCCCTGCTTCTCGTCCCTAACTAGGGCAGTTCAGCTTTACCAAGTCTCAGTTCTGGTGTGTTTGGTCACTTGCTATTTCCTTACTTTGTTTTTTTTTATATATCCCCACTTATTAAAAAGTAGGGATATAAAAAAGACTGCATCTTTAATTTGTTTTTGTGATGATGAATTTCAAACATATACAAAGTGAAAAGAAAAACAAACTCCCATAAGTCTCGAAATTCCCAGTAACTATCAAAATGTCATGTTTTTTTTTTGGTTTTGGGGCCATACCTAAGTGTTTACACCTGGCTCTGTGCTTAGTCTCACTGGTGTGACTAGGGGGACCACAAGGCAGTGAAAAAGAACCAGGGTCATATATACATCCGTAAAACATATTACCCACTACCCATTACCAGTTGCAAATACTTTATTATTTTATTTTTTGCTTTTTTGGGTCACACCGGCAATGCATGACTGCACATCTTCCATTGAATTTATTATTTTTTTTATTGCTATTGTTTCAGGAAATTCCTTAGGTTTTCGTATGTATTCGAATATAACAAAATTTTGACTTGATTTTTTTTTTCTTGGCTAGAATCTAAATTCTTTAATATGTTGTATAGTTGTGCGACTCTGCTGGGGTGGCGGGCCAGGGCTAGAACCCGCCATCCCTCCTGGGCGCCTTGTGAGTGGCTGGGCACAGGGGAGAGCAAGTAGCAGCTCTGCCCCATGTCTTTAAGTCTCTGGATCAGCATACCTGGGCGGATTAAAAAAAAAACTGCTGCAGGGTGGAACTCGATGAGACGGGCTGTGATAGACTGTCGCTGGGTGGAGTTCTGACGAGAGGGGAAGTCCGGATATGGAAAATGGTGGCCAGATGGAGTGGGGAAGTGTCATCTGGCTTGTGTGGCTCTGCTGGGGTGGCGGGCCAGGGCTAGAACCCGCCATCCCTCCCGGGTGCCTCGTGAGTGGCTAGGCACAGGGAGAGGATACAAGGATATCAAGGGTATCAAGCCTATCACAGACCGTCTCATCGAGTTCCACCCTGTAGCAGTTTTTTTTTTTTTCAATCCAGCCCAGGTATGCTGAACCAGAGACTTACAGACATGGGGCAGAGCTTCTACTTGCTCTCTCTGTGCCCAGCCACTCACGAGACGCCCGGGAGGGGATGGCAGGTTCTAGCCCTGGCCTGCCACCCCAGCAGAGCCACACAACAAGCCAGATGACACCCCCCACATACACACACTCCATCGGGCTGTCATTTTCCACATCTGGACTTCCCTCTCATCAGAACTCCACCCAGTGACAGCCTATCCCCAGGCTGCCTCAATATAGGTGCCCCCCATTTCCTCTCTTTCTCTCTCTGTCTCTGCATCTCCCTCTTCTTTTACACACTGCGGCCAGCCCTGCAGATATCCAGAGTTTATCACTTAAGTCTCTTTGTGTATATTCAATGGTGAGTTTTAGTCTGTCGTTACCATTTCCACACTTAGTAAAACACTGGTATCTATTTATATCCTATTAATGAATGCAGTCATTGTATATCTGCCCTTTTCCTTCTGACTAATTTCACTCAGCATGATAGTCTCCATGTCCATCCATTTGCAGGTAAAATTCATAATTTCATCTTTTCTGACGAAATATAGTATAGTACATTATAGTATAGTATTCCATAGTGTAGATGTACCCAAAAAGGGAATTCTTAAGGTGAATAATCTAATATAAATTACAGTGACTGATTTTTCTCATATTAAGTCACTTTTTCTTTCCCAGTGAGGGTGGTAATAGCATGTTATCTGTTCAATCTCTGGCACAACATGTCCTTCTTAGCACCACTGGAGAGATCCCTCTACCAAACAGCTCAAGAGATACATATGTCAAGACACCCTTCAAAATAATACATATTTGGGGCTGGAGTGATAACATGGCGGGTAGGGAGTTTGCCTAGCATGCGGCAGACCCAGGTTCAATCCCGGCATTCCATATGGTACCCTGATCACTGCCAGGAGTAATTCCTGAGTGCAAAGGCAGGAGCAACACCTAAGCATCACTGGGATATGCCCCCCAAAAAGAAACAAACAAACAAACAAAAAAAAACCCAAAAAACATACTTAATTAACGCACCAGTTTTCCTAGATGATGTGAAGATAAGAAAAGAAGCAAACTGAAGACTGATACAGAGCCTCTTACAAAATTAGAGCTAAGGAAAAATTTAGTCGAGAGATAAAGTTTTTACACAACTTGCCAAATCCTGCAAATCACATGGAATAATTTAATGAAGAACTGTAAACAATTTTTTCAACTTTGGGCACTGGAGCTGTATCATTTTAGGAGTGGGGGGGGGACCCTCCAAATGGTGCCGGGGGAAGGGCCCATCCTCAGAGATTTCTGGCCATCCAGTCCTTTTGGTTGGGTGCTGGCGTCCAAGGATGCTTTCTGCTCGGGAGCTCAGGGCACCTCGGGCTCCTTTGGGGACGACACCTGGTGCAGTGACAGGAGAAGGGCATGTGTGCCCAGGGCTGACAGATGTCAGGCCCAACCCCTGTACTAGCTCCTGCCCCCTAAACAATAAGTATAAACCTTACCACATACCTTTCCTAAACTTGGGTTTTATTTTTTGAAGGTTCTTCCGGTGGCTTGCCTCCATCCTGAATCGGGAGTGTCATGTAGCACATCAAATCAAGGACCTTTTCACATGTCATCTAAAGAAGAGCAAACGGCAATAACCTGAGGTTTTCTGGAATTAAAGTCAAAATATTTACAGCTTACAACTGAATAATAATGGCACTGAGGCCTGTAAGTCTACATAAATACTCTTTCTGTGATCATTTCTTTTGCTCCCTAAAGAAGGGAATTAAAGATTAAATCTGTTCTAGAGGCCTGAGGGAATAAACTACAAACATGTATAGCAAGTGGCAGCCATGCACAGAGACATTCCTGACTTAACTAGCAAACTTTTTTATGCCACTGAACGGAAAACTTAGCAAAATAGGAATCATAGTTAAGGAGTAAGTCTAGTCTGGGTTTGTGCTCAGAGGATCGTATGTGGTGTCAGGGGTTCAACCTTGGATTGGCTGCATGCAAGGCAAGAACTTTTACCCTATGACCCTATTTGTTTGCAGGGAGCCTCCCAAGCTGTGCATTCCTGCATTTCTCAGTATGAGGTTCTGAGGATACAGCTCTGCTCAGTCACCCTGGTGGGGTTCAACAGACTCTAGGGTCATACCTGGTGATGTTCAGGATCCTCTGAACTAAAAAAAATGCCCTCAGCACTGTGTGGTAAGGGTATTAAACCCAGGTCACCTTGGTCTCACCCTCATCCCTGTCCTATGGCCCTCACCCAAGAGTCTTATGCTTTTAAAGAGCAGAAAATCACAAAGAAAAGAAAGTTTCAGGGAGGAAGGTTATAATGACCTAAGCTTTTAAAGGTGGAAAGATTTGGAAAGTGGAAAAGAGAAAGAAGGTCTTCGAAGGAGAGGCGTGGTGAGCTGTAAGATGTGGTAAGATGAATCACTGGCATGGTGACCAACTTGGGGTCACCCCGAGTGGGCTGGAGAAGTCATAGCAGAACTGACAGACGCAGCACTGGTCTAAGGAAGGAAGGACTATCAGATTCCACCAATGGAGCATTTTTTTGTGTCAGGACAACCCTTTTATTGGCTCCACTAATAAAAGGAAACAGAATCTTTGAGGGGGTGGAGTGAGGTTTCGGTCACACCAGTGCTGTTCAGCAGCTGCTGTCTGTGTGCTCAGATGTCACTCCTGGTGGTGCTTGAGGGACCATATTCAGGGCTGGAGACTGAATAACGATTGGCCAAATGCAAGGCAAGTGCCTTAATTCCAGTACTATCTCTCTAGCTAGAAACAGGGGCTTAACCCTTTGTTTCCAACCTTCTTATTCTTGGTACACACAGACAATACTTGAAAGGCTGGTCAGACCTGGCAGCAATCACCCTTGGGCCCTGGCTGCCCCAGTCCCAGATGCTGCCTCATGACATCTTAGCACCGCGTCGAACACATCTCTGGCCTTAGTGCCATGAAGCTGGCGCTTTGGGAAATCAGCAGTTTGGTGGTCAAGGACTCTGGGGGGTAAGACAGTTCTTGTGAGATAACTTCCAGAGATCACAGAGTAAGGGAGAGGGGGACCCGGACTAGCAGGCCAACACTAACCAATCACAGAGTAAGGGAGAGGGGGACCCGGACTAGCAGGCCAACACTAACCAATCACAGAGTAAGGGAGAGGGGGGACCCGGACTAGCAGGCCAACACTAACCAATCACAGAGTAAGGGAGAGGGGGACCCGGACTAGCAGGCCAACACTAACCAATCACAGAGTAAGGGAGAGGGGGACCCGGACTAGCAGGCCAACACTAACCAATCACAGAGTAAGGGAGAGGGGGACCCGGACTAGCAGGCCAACACTAACCAATCTTCTAAGCGCTGCCCTTCCCTGTATGGCTGCTCTGTAGATCCTGAAGCTTACCCCTTAATATTTGACTTTTAACTCATATAAACACTTGTCTCTCCATATCAGATCATTAGACCCTGGAGGCAGAGCTCCTGTATTCCATACAGTCTGTCCTAATCCCCACCTCAGCATCCGGAACTCAACTCTTGGTACTCTGAAAGCCAACATTTTAATTACATCAACCTTTTAGAAAACAATGACTATACAGGGTTGAAAAATATTTTGCAGTCAAAAAATTTAGATAACAGCTATGGGTCAGACCTGATAGATAGTACAGGAGTTAAGGCACTAGCTTTGTATCTGACACTAGCTTTGTACCAGTTTGGTCCCTGGTACCATTTATGGTCCCCTGAGACCTGAGACCTTCCAGGAGTGATCCCTTAGTACAGAGCCAGGAATAAGCCCTGAGAACCACTGAGAGTGGTCCAACACTGCCCATTCCCTAAAAGCATGGGGGGTTATGGTGTGGTAGCAGAAGCATAGAATAAACCACTAAGGATGTATCACACTGGAAGAATAAAAAAAGATTAGCTAGGGCAAGAGTCATCCATAACTTCGTGTCTAAGGTGAGCGAACTAAGAAAAGTCACACCTGCATGCGGACAGTGAGTTGAAGAGAGGCAACTAAATCTCTTAAAGAGACTTGCAGAAAGCAGCAAAATTAGATACTGCAGATATAGCTTCACAGTTGATCACCCCAGAGGGACTGAAGTCCCTGCTACATGATTCTGTCTAGCTCAATTAAAACTACTGGGTTGTTTCTTCATTTTTGGGGGCCGGTGGTGGAGGTGCTCTGAAGCTACGGCTCAGAAGGTGAGGGTCACTCCTGGTCAAACTCAGGGCTGGATGGTTTAGTGTCTGGCAAAGCAATGCTGCTCAGTGTGGGGGGTGGTGTGCGCCAGTGCTCAGGAGCCGTGAGTGCAGGGCCTATGCAGCCTGGTACACGCTCTAGCCCTTACAGCCATCTCCCGCCCCTCTAGCAGTTTACTCTCTATGTTCCATACAATGCAGAACAGTAGTTCCCTAAACACTTGTATACTTTTGCATGACTTTAGATTCTGTGGAAGGAATTAAGCAAAACTTAAAGTTCAAGTTAAGGGCCAGAGATTTGGCTCATTTGCCTTGTATGTGAGAGGACTTGGATTAAATTTCCAGCCACCTCATGTTCTCCAGAGCACTGCCAGGAGCAGTCCCAAAAGTCTAAACCAAGAGAAGCCCCTGAACGCTATGCACCCCCACCCCACCCGCGTCCCCTCCCTCCTCCAGGCTAAAAGAAAAGTCCAATACGAAAACAAAAAGTTAATTGACTACTCTGTATAAATTAGAGTAGTCAACATAACATATGGAGATGAGAAGCAATCTGTGCTTATAAGTTGAGGCCTTAAAAGTACACATTTCCTATATCAACCAAGAATGTGCTTATCATTTTATTTTCTTTTTTGGTGGGGACACAATCGATGATGCTCAGGGCTTATTCCTGGTTCTGCATTAAGGAATCACTCCTGGTGGTGCTCAAGAGGTCATATGGGATGCTGGGCATCAAGCTGGGATCAGCTGCGTGCAAGGCAAGCGAGCTGCCGTTGTACCACCTCTCCAGCCCGAATGAGATCATTTTAACGGATCTTAAACATTACTAGAGTATAGAAGCCGTGTAATCACTGTGGTAGGTGCTGAAAGGGACAGGTAGGGGGCTTGGCCAGATTACACACTGTGGCGAAACAGCACCTAGGCAGGACTATCACCAGATGAAAGGAGAGAATCTGAGCTTGGGTAAGCTCACATCCACTGTCTATTTCCCGCTTAGCAGAGGCCTCCTCTGAGCAAGTACAGCAGGGCTCACTGCACTGTACTGAGATTCCCATAAGAAAGCTATGAAAAAGATGATTATCCTCCAATAAAATCAATCAGGGAATAAGAAATGGGAAAGTACAGAAGCCTAGTTTTAGGGAAGCCACACTAAAAAGAACAATTAAGTAAAACAAGTTAGCAAGATCAAATTACATATATATAAGTGCTCAAGTAAGCCAGTCAGGAAGAAACAAGGGCAGCCAGACACCTCTGGGCACCGCGGCCATGGTACTTACTCGATACTCCCCGAGAGCAAAGTGGCAGGTGGCCAGCTGGATGAGCGCCCTCTGATGCTCCAAGGTGCCCTGCCCTGTAATCTGTGGCTGAGGAAGAGATCCCTGGAGAGCTGCTAAGTGATGCAGGCTGGCTATTGCCTTCTTATACTGACCCTTAGAGAGGTAACAACAGCAAGGAAGGAAAAATTACTGCTATTAAAAAAACCAGAGATCTCCAGGTTAATCAGGCAATGACCAAGCAACTCCAAATAAGGAATCTCTGTTTCATCAATTTTCGGGGGCAGTGGGGATTTCTCCCAGAGATTCTCAGGAGTCCCTGGGGCCATCCTGGTGGTAGACTTTGGGGTAAGGTCTGATGATAAAGAGCTGCTTGGGCCTCGGGTGCCATGGACCCTAAGGCTCACCCTGGTAGTACTCAGGGCATAGCATTTCTTCACCTTGAGATTACTAACCCCAATTTTCCTTTACATCCATTTCCAGGCTGCAGCTCTCCATCTCATGTCTACCGTCTACTCTCCAGCTGAGGAAGCAGTTGCCTCCACACAGACTGTCTACTTCTCTGGGCTCTGGTGGAGATCTTCAGCTTCTTGATTTGCTCAAGAGCAGTAGAGTAAAGCTTCACTAGAGTCAAGACCCTTCCTTGACTCAGAGTTGAGACAAGGAAAGAGAAGTGTTTTATCTTCTATAACCAAATTTAAAGCTTATTTTTGCAAAGCAAAACAGATGATGTGGTTCTATCACTTTAGAGGTGCTCATAGCTCTGCACTCAGGAATTACTCCTGGCAGTGTTTGGAAGACCATATGGGATGCCAGGGATTGAACCCAGGTCGGCTGTCTGCAAGGCCAATGCCCTACCGGTATGCTATCGATCCAGCCCCACTTTGGAGTTATTTTCAGATAAAAGTGGAACACAGAGCCCTCAGTCACTGAAGACATGCTCTTGGAGCATATATCAACCCACAGAGACACAGCATCTTGCATGTAGGGAGACCGGTCACAACAGGGATCCTGTGGCACAGACATGGCCTGGAACATGGACATCATGCTACCTGATAGATGATCATGTCAGTAAGGAAGATTCTTAACCAAAGCCAAGTGTCTGTCTTCCAAGCCAAACAAATTCTTGTAAATTCTGAGAGAATACAAAAGCAATTTTACCAATGACATCTCACACAAAAGCAGAAAGCAATACTAACAAATCAAGTTAAAACAACAGAGTGATAAATTATCAAAATATGGTTAGCAACCTTAGATTTTGATTTCTATAATAATGGTCTAGAATTTTAATTAGAAACCAAGTTAGAATAGAACAGGTATCAGTAATAAGCAAGCAATATTTCTTTTGTTTCTCCCTCTTTCTCTTTCTTTCTTCTTTTGGTTTTAGGACCATTCCTGGCAGTACTCAGGGCTGATTCCAGGCTCTGAGCTCAGGGATTACTCCTAGCAGGGCGGGGGGACCATATGTGATGAAGGGGATTCAAAGAAGGGTCAGCTGTACTGCAAGGTAGTGCCCTGGCCCTAAACTTTTTCTCCATCCCTCAAGCAATATACATATTTTTTTTCTTTTTGTGGGTCACACCCAGCAATGTTCAGTGGTTACTCCTGGCTCTGCACTCAGGAATTACTACTGGCAGTGCTCAGGGAACCATATGTGATGCTGGGATCGAACCCAGATCTGCCGTGGGCAAGGCAAATGCCCTACCTGCTGTGCTGTCACTCTGGTCCCTGCACAAGCAATATTTTCATTAGGACTGACCTTTATTAAACTTCTATCATGTGTCAGAACCTGTTCAAAATGTTTTTTTCCAAACTACTTCATTTACCTTTTAAACCAATATCTTTTCATTGAAGGACATTTGGCCTCCTGTTTTTGGGCTCCTGGAAATTCCTAAGGAGGTCACAGGTGAAAACTACATAAATGGGGGCTATACAAGAAATGGGGGCGGGGGGGCAACCAATAGGAGAGAAAATCCACAGGAAGAAAACAAAGTTGGAAGGGATCTGGGCTAGAAAGGAGCTGAGAAACTACTTTAAATCACTTTGGTTTTGCCAGAAAAATCACGTTTTATCTTAGCTCCATTAAAATAATAAATATGCAATGACACTAATAACCTTATTTTTACCACTTTATTTAATTAAATTTATTTTAGGCACTGTGATTAACAATACTGCTAATGACAGGATTTTGTGTACACAACATTCCAAGCCAACACCTACTAGTCTCGTTCCCTCCGCCAACGTCTCTGGGGCCATCTGACGCTCCCCCAGCCAACCCGCCCCACTCTATCCCGGCCAGGATGTCTTTGCCTATCTGCTATTCCTTCACTGTCTTTAAATCGCATGTGTTCTCCCTTGAATCACTAGCTCACTGGCTTGTTTCTTTGCTTATTTCTACTCTGAAGAGGCCTGTGTTCTCTCTTGAACACATTCCCCCTCTTTCCTCTCCTCACATCTTTCCTCTCATCTCGAATCTTTCTTCCTAAGCAAGTCTTGTTAAAAAAAAACAAACAAACAAACACTGGGGCTGGAGCAATGGTCCAGCGGGTAGGGCGTTTGCCTTGCACACAGCCGGCCTGTGCTGGCCGGGTTCGATCCTCGGCATCCCAGATGATCCCCTGAGCACCACCAGGAGTAATTCCTGAGTACAGAGCCAGGGAATAACCCCTGTGCATTGCTGGGTGTGACCCATAAAAAAGCAAAAATAAATAAATAAATAAATAAATAAAATAAAACACTGAACTACCTTGCTACACACACAAACACACACAGTCACTTATTCACAATATTAAGGAGATAGGGAGGAGAGAAAATTGACATGAATTACTTTCAAAATATAAGATATATATGACAAGGCATGTGACAAAAGGTCAGGGAAGAATGTTCACTGATGGATCTATCTATCATCTATCTAGTTGTCTGTCTATCATCTATCTCTCTATCTATCTCTCTATCTATCTCTCTATCTATCTCTCTATCTATCTATCTATCTATCTATCTATCTATCTATCTATCTATCTATCTATCTATCTATCTATCTATCTATCTATCTATCTATCTATCTATCTATCTATCTATCTTTGTTCATTGGTTTAAAGGAAAAAAAATGGACCATGATCTCAAAGTATAGTGAAAACATGCTGGTTAGCAAAGTGTTAGTAACTGTTAATTCTCAAACATTAAACATCTTATTCATTCATTCATTCATTCATTCATTCATTCATTCATTCATTTATGGCTTTTTGGGTTACACCCAGCAATGCTCAGGGGTTACTCCTGGTTCTGCACTCAGGAATTACTACTGGCGGTGCTTGGGGAATATATGGGATGCCAGGGATCATACCGGGTGGGCTGCGTGCATGGCAAATGCCCTACCCGCTGTGCTATCGCTCCGCCCCACATTAAAAATCTTAAAAATGTATTTATTTATTTGTATATTTTGTGGTGCCAAAGTACAAATCTCTTTCTCTCTCTCTCTCTCTCTCTCTCTCTCTCTCTCTCTCTCTCTCTCACACACACACACACACACACACAAGGCATAATTTTTCTAGTGAAAAACATCCCTGGGTAGGTAGTTTAAATATGAAATGACAAATCCCACCAAAAAATGAATAAAATGACAAACCCTTTCTACCTTTATGTCTATATTGAAAAGAAAATGGTTTGACTTTGAGTTTTCACAAACCAAAGGTAATAGAAATGAAAAACAGCATTACTTCTAATTGCAGTACCTGAGGAAGATAGAAAGCAGTAAGACAGAACTATAAGCACAAAACAAACCCAGTTAGAACAAAAGAAGGCCAGCTTTATTAACAGGGACATCCCAGGCAGAGCTCAGGGCACGCAGGGCTTGTTTGCACACGGCGTGCATGTGCTCTGCCACAGTGCTATCACCCGGCCCCACCGGATATTTCCTTAAGAAGAGTTGGGTAAAGTGAAAGGAGAGACATCACAACAGATACCACAAAGTTCAAAGGGTCACAGGAATCTGTGGTACAAATACACAACGGAAAACTACTAGGCAGTAAGAAAAGATGAAGCCATGCAATTTGCTGCTAGATGGAACAGGCGGGTATCATGCTGCGTGAAATCAGTCAGAAGGAGACAGACAGAATGATCTCTTTCATGGATAGAACAAAAAGGAGCAGAGCAAGGGAATAAATATCAGAAGGATAAAATCAACGGACTCTAAGAACTGGTCTACAGAACTGAGCTACCATGGCAGTGAGATGGACATGGGGGATGCTATATGTGAAGACAGGAAGTGAGGGGGCTCCTGAGGTCATGATGGAGGGACAGAGACACTGCTCGGGGGTCTGGTATTGGAATTCGGTTACATGTGAAACCTTATCATTGACAGAATTAGTATTGTAAAACTATAAACCATGGTGACTAAAACAAAGACTTAAAAATTTTTTATTTTCACTAGTGAATTCTTCCAAACCTTTATTTTTTTTTAATTTAAAAAATTTATTATAATGTTTTAAGGCTCTTTATGTTCCTGGAGCAAGTAGATGCCCTTGGGCTCTACTAGCATGAGACAGGACATATGGAGATGTTACTGGGGCCCGCTGGAGCAAATCGATGATGAACGGGAAGACAAATGATACAAGTGAAGTGATACCATGAGATATACAATTACAAAGTTGTTCATGACTGGGTTACAGTCATACAGTGTTTCAGTACCCATCCCTCCACCAGTGCACATTTCCCACCATCAATGTCCCCTGGTTCCTTCCCTCCTCCCCCAGCCTAGGTACTTTTCCTCCTCCTCCTCCTCCTCTCTCCCCTCTCTCTCTCTCTCTCTCTCCCTCTCTCTCTCTCTTTCTCTCTCTCTCTCTCTCTCTCTCCCTTCTCTTTTACATTGTGGCTTGCAATACATACATTTACGGTTATCATGTATAACCCTTTGCCTATGTTCAATGCTCAGTTCTAGTCTGACACTGGTCCCTTCTCTGTCTTACTTCACCCCCAGACCCCCCACACACTTGTGGTAGATTCCAACCATTGACAAGTCCTCCTGGTCCAGTTTTGCCTGGCCTTGGATATTAGACTTGTAGTATTTATTTATATCTAGTTGGCAGATATTGTAGAGGGCCTAAGGCACTTGCTTTGCAAGTAATTGACCTGGATTCAGTCCCTGTAACTGCCTATGGACCCTTGAGTATCCCCAGGAATGACCCCACCCCAGTACAGAGCATATAGTTATTTGAATATTAATGACTGCTCAGGAAGCCTACTCAAAAAAGAATTCTTTAAAACATGAGCTACAGAGGAAGAAGAAGAAAGAAGAAGGAAGAAGGAAGAAGGAAGGAGGAGGAGGGAGGAGGAGGAGAGAGGAGGAGGAAGAGGAGGAGGAAGAGGAGGAGAAGGAGGAGAGAGGAGGAGGGAGGAGGAGAGAGGAGGAAGAGGAAGAGGAAGAGGAAGAAGAAGAAGAAGAAGAAGAAGAAGAAGAAGAAGAAGAAGAAGAAGAAGAAGAAGAAGAAGAAGAAGAAGAAGAAGAAGAAGAAGTAAAATAAGGTCTGTTATAGAGGCAGGCTGCAGGGGGAGGGAATTTGGGGACATTGGTGTGGGAATAGGGCACTGGTGGAGGGACGGTTGCTGGAACAATGTATGACTGAAACCCAATCATGCAATTGTATATCGCAAGGTGTTATAATAAAACATTTAAAAAATCCCAGGAGATCTACTGCAATCAACTTAATTAGCATTAAAACTTGACAATTCAAGGGGTCGGATTGATAGCACAGTGGGTAGGACGTTTGCCTTGCAGGCAGCCGGCCCGGCATGCCATATGGTCCCCTGGCCCCTGAGCGTTGCCAGGTGTGACCCAAAAAGCAAAAACAAAAACAAACAAATAAAAACCTTGACAATTGAAGCAGAATGTCTTTTTTTAGATAAGTTTACATAAAAAGAGATAGCAACTATAGAAGGACATCCTTACCTTTGTCAAGGAATTCTAAGGAATAGAGCAACTCCCAGCTCTCCCTGGCTAATTTGAAACTTTCTAACACTTCGATAGAATTAGCCAGTTCTGCTTTATTGACAACAATATGGCGATTCCTTCCTTTTGCTGAACATTCTTCATCATCTGAACTCTGCTTAAAGAATGTGGAGAATGATTAAAGCAATCAGTGTAATAACATTAGAAACATTAATATTTTTATTGTCCCCACTTACTGTTATACTACTATCATGAATATGATAAACTTTTAAAATTTAACAATTTAGCTATAAAAATTAATATCGGGGCCAGAGAAATAGCTTAGAGACTGGGGGGTACATGAACGCATGACCCAGGACCTGAGTTCCAAGTCCAGCAGCAGAGGGTTTCCTGAGCACCGCAGGTTGGCTCTGGTGCTTCCCTCTGCTATCGGGCCTCAACAGCTCTATCTCCACGGGCTGAGCATTAGGCCATCTGGCACAGCTGGCTAAGGCACCAAATCCCCTAGGCACTATTTGAGAAGTACTCCAAAATACAAATTTAAAAATTTCAACTTCCATGCATGTAACTTTTACTTTCAAACTTCATAAGTTTATCACTTTATGAAGATAAATTTAAGATGACATAAAGGAGGCTCTCCTCAACAAAGGTGCTAGGAAAAGTAGACAAATGCAAAGGAATGAAACTGGACTATTCTCTAACTCCATAAACAAAAGTAGGCTTAAAATGGATTAAATGCTTCAATGTAAGACTCAAAGAGACTATACAAAAAATAGCTGAAGTGAGACATTCCATGACATTAGTGTTTGAAATGTCTTTGAGGATTTGAGGGGCAAACAGAAATGAAAGCAAAGATAAACAGGACCAACATTAAAGTTTTTGTGGAGTGAAAGAATTATAGACAGAACCAGGGTCAGGAGAGAGTATAATGGTCAGGGTACATGCTAGCATCCAGCTTCAATTTCCAGGACCAATGATCCTCTGAGCAACTCCCACAACTGCCGTGGACGACCCTAAGCACTACTGAGATGGCCCAGGAATCTGGCACTGCAGGGACTGAGCAACATCAATCCTCAGGTCCTCACAAAGAACCACCATCCAGACGACTGAGAATCGCTGGTGGGGTTCTGGGACCTCCTGAACACTACTTAGGAGGCCCTTGCACGACACCCTCCCCCTCACCCAAAATAGTGAAACTATGGACGGACAAAAAGATGATACTCTCAATAAGTTAAGGTCTATAAATAACTCATTCAAATTAACAACAAAAAGAAACCCACCTAATTAAAAACGTGGGCCAACCTGAAGCATTATACAGATTCAGTGCAATCCCTGTAAATATACCTACAACATTTTTCAAATAAATAGATCAGGTACTATATGAAACAATACCCCTCCCCACCCAATATCTAAAGCAATCCTTTGGAAAAAGATGGGAGTTATCACTTTTCCCAACTTCAAACTGTACTATAAAGTGGTAGGAATTAATACAGCATGGTACTGGAATAAAGACAGACTCTCAGATCAACAAAATAGAATAGAAAACCCAGAGAAAGACCTTCAGGTACAGGGTCAGTTAATCTTTGATAAAGGAGTAAAACATAGAACAAGGTAGACTCTTCAACAAATGGTGGTGGGAAAACTGCTTGACCCCATGTAAAACAATGCATTCAGACCTCTTTCTAACACTACAGTCACTGGTGAGGACTGGTGTAGAATAATATATAATACAAGCTTGAAACTCAATCATAAATATCTCTGTAATTCATGGCGATTCAAAAAAAAAGGGGGCCAGGGGTATTGGTTCATGGTTGGAAGCCTGTCTCAAAACAAAACATGTTTAAACTATTCCATTTAAAATATTAAATGCTTTACTAATTGAAGAAAGTAACAAATGAAACTGTTACTATATAGTAACACTAAAAGCTGTATCTTCCCAACATTTATTACTGCATTATTTACAATAGCTTAAATTCAGATTTATTACAGTATTATTTACAAATTCTGAAGCAAAGGCAGTACTTAGAGATAGAGAAGATAAACAATATGTGTTGCATCTACTCAAAAGAATACTATGCAGCTACATCACCCCCTCCCAAAAAAGAAAAAGACAGAATTGTATTATCTGCAGCAAAATTTAAGTCCAAGGTAACTAATCCAAGGGAACTATGCAAAGACATCCTAAGACAAGTATTGGATGACCTTCATCTATTGTGCAATATAAAGTCATAAAATTGATGAACAGACACATTGAAATAAAAAAAATACCACTAACATGAACAATAGAACTAAACACCCGAGGTAAGAGAGTGCGGGGTGGAAGATGAGACTGATTCATGTTTTTAAGAAAACGAGGCATGTTTTTTCCCGTGATCCAGGAAGATAACTTTCGGGCCCAAGCAGTAGAGCGTGTGCTTAGCATGTGGAAGGCCGAGTTCACTCCACAGCATCACATGACCCCTGAGCACGGAGGGTCATAGAAAAATCTATGCTTTATCAATTTAGCTCCAGAGCTCTATTTTATAAAGATATTTTTCCAGGAAACATAATTGTTAACAAACATAATAAAAGAATTACCATGGTTTTCTCTCTCCCTTCAGCTAGTTTTCTCTTTTTTATGTATATGTTTAGTACGATCAGTTTCTATATCACCATACACATTTGATACATCCTCAAGAAGAACCATTGGAACTTGACTTGGGGCATTAGGACCTAAGCATGGAAGGAAAACACAAACTCTTACAGATACAGCAAGAAAAAGAACACCTAACATCAGGCAGAAGTTTATGCAACTGCCCTAAGAAACTACATAGGTCGCTCAGACAGAGTTCAACAGGATAAATATCTGTTTGATCCAGGTTTGATCCCTGCAGCACAAGGGCCCCTGAGCACTTCCAAGAGTGACCCCCAAGCATAGAGTAGTCACTGAGAATCACTAGATGCCCTAAAACAAACAGTTATGCACTGCATAACTTTTCTTTGTAAATCATTTTAATACTCAGTACTTACACAGGGTGGTGGTTGGGGTTCGGGTTTTAAATGAGGGATCTTTAAAGAAAAAACTGATCATTTTTTTGATAGGAAAATTGGGGACATTGGTGCTCAGAAATGTACACTGGTGGAGGGGTGGGTGTTGGGACAGTGTATGATTGAACCCAATCATGAGGACATATAAGAAAATACAGCTCATTAAAAAATATATTCAATGCATGGGGGCGGAGGCGATAGCCCAGCGGGGAGGGCATTTGCCTTGCACACAGCAGACCTGGGTTCGATCCCGGCATCCCATATGGTCCCCAGGCACCGCCAGGAGTAGTTCCTGAGGGCAGAGCCAGGACTTATCCCTGAGCATCGCTGGGTGGACCCAAAAGAAAAAAAATATATATATATATATATATTCAAAGCAATCCCAATTAGGTAAATAAAGTATATATGGATTACAAAAAGAAGACTACATATCTATCCTAAATTGAACATTTTCTCTCAGTGGGGAGAAAACAAGTGAAAATTTCTTCTTTTTGCTTATTATTTATAATAATCATAACTCATTATATAAAAACAAAAGCATAAGGCAGTACTTAGAAATAAGTTATTCTGAAATTACTGATGATTTTATTCCTTTAATTTTCAAACTTTCTAGAATTTATGTGCTAGAAAATATTGTGTACATATTACGAATTTCTTATACAAAGTTTAAACGCCTCAATAGCTCCACGGTGAGATTGAATAATTTCACTAATTTCCTTCTTTTTTTTTTTTTTTTTTGCTTTTTGGGTCACACCGGCGATGCTCAGGTGTTACTCCTGGCTCTGCACTCAGGAATCACTCCTGGCGGTGCTCGGGGGACCATATGGGATGCCGGGATAGAACCCAGGCCGGCATGGGTCGGCCGCGTACAAGGCAAACGCCCTACCCGCTGGGCTATCGCTCCGGCCCTTCACTAATTTCCTTCTAAGAGAATATTTCTTTTTTAGCAAAATAGTTCTAACAAGCAATATAAAATATATTATTGAGGGTCTGCTATCAGGGCAGCATTAAGCGATGGATGGGAAAGTTGGAAATAATGGTGGTGGGAAGTTGCAATTGTGGTGGGATTGGGGTTGAGTGTTGAATGTCTGATATAAATGAACATGAACACCTTTACTAAAAAATTGAGTAGAAGCCCTACAAGTTCAACAAGTGAAAGCAACAACACAGCTGGCCCAATTCGCACGTAATAGCGCAATAAAAAGGTCATGACTTTAGCAACAACATTATGAGATCTATGTTGTAATAAGCAACATAAAGTCAATTTTTAGTGCCTTCTAAGGGACCAAGCTACGGGGTGGGTGGAAAACTAGGGTCTTTGGTGGCAGTAAGGGCACATTGGTGGTAGGATTGGTGTTGAAATATTGTATACCTGAAACAACTGTACAGTGAACAACTTTGTAAATTATCGTGTTTAAATAAAGTATTTATATAAATTTAAACAATATAAAAAAGTCTGTTATAGAGTCTTCATGAAATCTAATTTAATAATTTCCTATATGTATTGCTTGCACAAAATATCTGTATTAGCCATAATTTGATACAGAAAAATTTAAATGAAAATGTCCTTATGTAAAACAATACCAACAACTGAAAAAAAAGCACTACAATTATTAACCTACAAATATTTAGATATAAGATCAGGATTAAGGGATACATTTCCATCTTCTTCAACATCTTACTAAGGACAATATTTTGGAAAACACTAAAATTTATTTTACTTGCTATTTATTTAGCACGGTTATGATAGTTGAAACATCAAATCTCTTAACCAACCTTGGAAGAGGGATGGTTGAATGCTGTTGACATATTGGAATGCATTCTTAAAGAAGACCAACATAGTGGAGTAAACCACTTGGTTTTTATATTTTGCATGAGCTTCATTATCAAAGTTGTTCATGTATCTGCAGAGATCCTTCATTCTATGTAAAATATCACCATAACTTCTGAAAGGTTAAAAAATGACAAAGATCACATTAGACCTGTCAACAAAAGGTCTGAATAAAAGCCTAAGTTGTGGATGTGGGGAGAAAGGGACTCTCATCCACTGTTGGTGGGAATGTCAACTGGTACAGCCTTTTTGGAAAACAATATTGACAATCCTCCAAAGACTAGTAATTGAGCTTCCGCTTGACCCAGCCATACCACTCCTGGGAATATACCCTGGGAAGCCAAAAACACACAACAGCAACACCATCTACACTTTTATTTTCATAGCAGCACTATTCACAATAGCCAGAATCTGGAAACAACCAGAGTGCCTGAGAACTGACGACTGGATAAAGAAACTTTGGTACATCTAACCAATGGAATACAGAGTATACAGCTGGTAGGAAAAATGAAGTTATGAAATTTGCCTATAATTGGATGGACATGGAGAGGATCATGTTGAGTAAAATTAGCCAGAAGGAAAAAGACAGATATAGAATGACTGCATTTATTTGCATTTCATATATATAGTATGAAACCAATATCCAAGGTCAGGCAAAACATGGATCAGGAGATCAGGAGGTCTTGTCTGTCAAAGGTGGAATCTACCACAAACGTGAGTCAGAGGTTAGGTAAGACAGAGAAGGGAACAGTGTGTTAATAACTGTCGAAAATGATAATGCCAGTACTGAGCATTGAATATAGGCAAAAAGATACACATGATAACCTCTAAGTGTATGTATTGCAAATACAGTGTGTAAGAGGAGAAGAGAGAGAGAGAGAGAGAGAAGAGATAAAGAACCTACCATAGAGGCAGGCTAGGGGTGTGGGGGAGGGAATTAGGGATATTGGTGGTGGGAAATGGGCACTGGTGGGGGATGGGTGCTGGAACACTGAAACTCAAACATGAACATCTTTGTAATTGTATATCTCATGGTGGTATAATAAAATATTTTAAAAAAGCATAAGAGCCTTTACATCTGGCAAAGGTAACTCTAACCACTTAAAATAACTTTTAACTATCTACATATGGCCAGCAAATTCCTCCTCCAAAAGATCTCAGGCCAAGATTCACACATGAACATGCTAATATAGCTTCACTTAACTCTGAGTAACAAGGACTGTTTCAAACTTTTCACCTTGAGAGTTCATACTTTGGGCCGGCGTGATAGTACAGTGGGTAAGGCATTTGCCTGGTATGCAGCTGACCTGGATTTGATCCCTGGCATCCCAGATAGAACCTGAGCACCACCAGGAGTAAGATTCCTGAGTGCAGAGTGCAGAGTCAGAAGTAACCCCTGAGCATCATGGGGTGAGACCCCCAAAAAACAAAAAAGAAAAAAAAAAGTATATGTTCCAGCTAGTATTTTTTCTGGTTTGGGGGCCACACCTGGGTAACTACCTGCTGAGTGTTGGAGGTTGCTCTTGGTGGTGCTGAAGGGACCATGTGATGCTGAAGAATCAATCCCAGAGCTCCAGCATGCAAAGATCCAGCCTTCTGGGACATCTCCCTGGCTCCTCAATTAGGAATTTTTAATTTTTTAAATTGGTTTGATTTTTTGGGGTTATACCTGGTTGCTTGGGGGGGTGTTACACCTCACTCTGCACTCATGAATCAGTTCTGGCAGCACCCAGGGGACCATACTGGATGCCAGGGATTGAACCCAAGCCAGCTGCATGCAAGGCACGTGCCCTACCTATTGCACTATTGTTCCGGCCCCTCATTTAGGAATCTTTTTTTTTTTTGCTTTTTTGGGTCACACCTGGTGATGCTCAGGGGTTACTCCTGGCTCTGCACTCAGGGAATTACTCCTGGCGGAGCTCAGGGGATCATATGGGATGCCGGGGATCGAACCCCCGCCGGCACAGGCTGGCCGTGTGCAAGGCAAATACCCTGGCTGGGCTATCGCTCCGGCCCCTCATTTAGGGAATCTTTAAAAAAAAATCTTTAAAAAACATGAACAACCATCTTGTGTAAAATCCGAGTATTAAAAGAATTTACCCAAAGAAAAGTTATGCAGTATTCATTATATGCTTAAACGGTATCCTTCCCTTTTCCTCTCCCTTTCCCCTTTCGTACCACTCCACTCTCTTTTTTCTCTTTTATGATCCTGAGATTATCCAACCAAAAGATTCATTGGGCAATTTCAGAAATAAACGACTCTTTACCGTCTTCCTTTATCCATTTGCCATTCACATCTCATTCCCACGACGTTCAAAATCTTAAACAACTTCTCCCATGGGTCCACAATCTGGGATGATTTTTCAGACAGCCCTTCTATTACATACTTTTGTGAGCTGCGTTTGCTAGGTGACATTAAATCAGATGTTTCTTGGGTACCTGTGAAGAAAAAAATATAGTTGACAGTAAATAGTAGGGACATTATCATTTGTTTACTATTTATGTGGTCCCTGAAAGAGACTCCCAACAAAAAAAAAATGCCAGTTACCCATTCAAAAGGAAAAGGCACAGAAACACAATACTTTGCTCAACGTATTTTATTCTGTGATCCCAAACTGGCAATTCACATAAAAGAGGCAGAGACTTTCAAGCTATGGTATACGAAGGCACAAATATTCCAGTTCAACAGGTTGATGCTGACACCAAAGGGTAAAACTGATTCCAGAAAAGTCTCTCTCTATTGTAGTTTCTTTCCCCCGCTAGGATTCAACTTTCAGCAACACCATCAAATATAGTGTTTCCGTATGTATCCGCAAGAAAGAAATCAGAATAATGAAAAGATTTTTGAGTTTGCAAATTTTTTTTACTTAAAAATAAATATTTTGGTGGTAAGGGCAGAGGAAACCAACGAGGCAGTACTAGGTGACTCAGGGGCACTTCTGGTCATGTTGGTCCAGGTATGCGATTCAGAGGGTTCACTGCTCAGGTCAGAGGATATTGTGCTGTTGGGACCACCATGGCCTACCCAGTGGTGGTTAAGGGGCTTAAGGGACTCTTGCTTTTAGTGCCAAGAATCAGACTTGGGCCATATGGATGCAAACATGTGTTCTAGCTCATGGACTATCTCCCCAGCCCTGTGAGTCCGCAATTCACAAAATCTGTCTCAGTAAAATTCTAGGACATTTCCACTCACCTTGATGCTGACTCTCTATTTGAGCAGACCTAGTAACATAATTGATATAAAATTCAGCTGCTTTGTTTAGGTACTTATATAATAAAGTGGCCGGCAATCAAACATCATGGTTGTTAATTATTAGAGGAAGGACATCACAAACTGTTGAAGAGAAAAATATAAGACAAAGATAAAATGGTCTAGAGTTTTGATAAAACATTTTATTTTAGAATTCACTTTAATTCACACAAGAAAAAAAATCCCTTATACACACTTATTTCATGATTACACACACAGGGACACCAGTGGATGAAACCCTATGGGTGAGAGTCCAGTCCTTACACAAGACATTCTTCATTATGATGCTTCATACACATATTCTTTTGAAAGTGTCAAATATTACATACTAAAAATTTAGAAGCTATTTAAATGCTTTTTGGACTAAATATATAAATGAAGACTTAATAGGAATGAATAAAATGACATTTTTATTTTTTCTTACCAAATAATTTTCTAAAGCAATTAACTGGAGACTCTTGTTCTTCAATAGTTTCAGCATCTAACAGCGCCTCCCCAAGGCCGACCTGTTTCAAAATATAATGAACTGTATTAGCTTACTCTATCAGCACTACATGAACAGGGTACTTTATACTTACAACACAATTTGCATATTCCAACTTCCCAAAGAATCATTCTCATTTTAAAAGAATGAATCACGAACACAGTCTATAAGGGTACACCAAGACTTTGCCCTGGTTATTCTCCTCTGAACTAATGAGAGTTGAATGCTAACAAGATGTCAACAGAAGACATTTTTTTTCATTTCTGAACCATACCCAGCAGCGCTGGGTGGCCACTCCGGCAATGCTTGGGCACCATGGATGATGCCCAATGATGGAAGCTGAACCCGGCCTTCCAAATGCTTTGTATGTGCTCAGCCCATTGAACAGTTATCTCTCCAGCCCAACAGAAATTTCAAAGAAGTTGGAACTAGAACTAGATTCAAGATGATACAGAGGTTGGTCGATGGCCCAGTGGCTACAGTACCTGTCTCATAAGATCCCTAGTGATGCCACATCACTGGGCACACTCACACAGCTCTGCTGCCCATTGTTCCCAACACCCACACCTGCAGCCAGGTGTGTTTGAACACCACAACGAAAAGAACATGATTGCCAGTGAGTGCCATAAGCAAAAACTTAAATTCATGTGATTTAATGGTCAGTGCAATGACAACATCAACAGAGGGAAAGAAAGTGAGAAAATGCCTGAGTTTCCTCATCTGTACAGTGGTACCATATATCATGGGCCTGGGGTTTACATGAGAATCCCATTACTAGAAGTGCCTCCCTAGTAGTCATTTTTACAAATAAAAGGAAATGATGGGAATTGAGAGAAAACAGTGTCCATAGGGCAAACACAAATGAAAAGTATATGTTAAGACTATAAATGATAGCTCTTGATTTAAATTCACACACTGTTGAATATAATGGAATAAGTATTTTTTTATTCTTTTAACGTTATTTTACTTCACAGATTGCAAATAAATATTTGTAATAATTGTCCAAGCTTGGTGACTGTTTGCTTACACTTGCACAACTTCTACCAGAAATTTGTTCTTGCTAATAGTGACACCTAATTTTACTACAATTCCTAAATTTAAGTTCAATCTTGTATAGGAATACTCAGAACATGTGCTTTAGAGTAATTAATACATCCCATAGTCCTTAATGTGAGAAAAATTTTTTTTCTGACAGAGGGGTTCCTCTTACCCCATGCTGTACCACCGTCTCGGGAAGCGTCTCAATAGTAGAAGCAGCATTTCTGATCGTTCCAATGTGTTGAAGCACTGTTCCGTGACCTTCAGTAACATTTCACACTGGACCGACCAGGAAGAGTCTCAAATAAACCTGTACATAACACATCTCAGCTGTAAAGTCTCTATAATAAAAAATTTGCATCTAGAGAACAGTAAGTACTACATGAAGAATCAATGCTTACACTTAAGTTTCACCTACGCATTGATTAAGTGCATGCTTAATCTCTTCAGCTTTTTCTTTGGATGGCATTGTTGAAGGATCATAACATAAGGCACTTGGAAGCCTTATTGGATCCAGAAGAAAAGGGTAAGTACGTGGAGGGTCAGGAGAGAGCTTGCTGAGATAAAGAACATGTACCTGTTTGAAATGACCTGGCCCATTTCTTAACCAAAACTGATATCTTTGATAGGTTATAGTACTCAAAATAAAGTGGAGGCTAAGAAAAAAGGTCAAATTACTAAATATTTCTTTCTTCCTTATAAAGATCTGTCTAATGTACATTCAGGCATCTAAGTTTTATAAAACTTATTTAGAAAACACCCATTCTTTGGTATAAGCAGTAAGTCTATATGTGTTATGAAATTAAAAGGCTTCAAACAAATTCACAAGGGCCAACTAACAACATGTGGGGCTTTGAAAAACTATGGAACTTGATATTCCAGAAATGCTCATTTACATATTATTAAAACATCACTCCATTCTTACTTCTTAAAAATTGGGTTTGTTTATCCTGTGAATCATTCCTTAAAGCTGATGTAATAATGCTGATTTCTCTCCACACCACCGGTTGATCTGGGAAATTCACAAACCTATATTTAAAATGAATGTAGTAAATTAAAACTTCAGCTTCTATATGTTATCTGAAAAGAACATTAGCATTTGGAGAAAAATAAACTTTTCTTTCTTCCAGTTAAATATAGATAGATGCATCACAAAAAGCAAAATAATTGTACAAATATAAAAACTAATTTATGAAGACATTTACAAAGATCTTGTGATATTTTCATTAAGTTAAAAAAAAGTGACATGCTTTTTTCACTTATATGAAAGATGATCAACTCCCAAGTATCAACACGAAAAAGAAAACTACCCCCAAAACTGACAAAGGCAAATCACAGAATACAAAGAGTCAAAGAGAAAATTTGAAAAGCCCTCAGTCTTTTTAGCAATACAATGAACACAAATATTTTAAAAATAGCAAGATACTGTTTTCGCTCATCAAACTGGAAAAAAATTAAAAATGGATGGATTGGGAGCTTCAAGGACTGAAGTACCAGCTTTGTACGTGGGATACCTGGGTTAGGTCCTGGGAAGGCACAGTCCCCTGACACCTGAAATTAGAAGTTCACCAAGATTGGTGATGAAATGCTAATTTTGCAGACATGAAAAAGTAAGAAGCAGATATCTACTACTAAAACAGAAAGGAGTTCATTATAGTGGGCAAGAAAACAAGCTGCAGAATTTAAAAAATTTATTATTACTATTTTTAGCTTTTTGGGTCATACCCAGTGATACTCAGGGGTTACTCCTGGCTCTGCACTCAGGAATTATTCCTGCTGGTTGCTCAGGGGAACATATGGCATGCTGAGGATCGAACCGGGTCAGCTATATGCAAGGCAAACTCCCTCTCTGCTGTACTATAGCTCTGGCCCCCTGCTGCAGAATTAATAGCATGATCTTGTTTTGGTAAGAGCTTCCCACACCATCTACATCTATGAACCAGCAGATAAACACACACACACACAGACACACACACAGACACACACCCTCTCATCCCAACTATGTACCAGGTCTATAAACACATACACACCCTCACACCCCATCTATGTACCAGGTCTATAAACACACACACACCCTCCCACCCCATCTATGTACCAGGTCTATAAACACACACACACACACACACACACACACACACACACTCCCACTCATCTAAGTATCACGTCTATAAACACACACACAATATCAGCAACAACAATTCTGGATGAGTTTTAGAGGGTTTTGTCTTATTCTCTGAACTTTGATGCTGTCTGAACGTGGGTGAGGAATACATAACTGGAGGGGGTGCCAACAAGACCTGGTGCATCAGAATCTATTCCAGTCCACTGAACTGTCCCAGGTACTCTGGACAGAAAAGATAACAGGACATCTTGCTCTGCACAAGGCACCTGGGCAATCCAAGGAGGTCCTAGACTCCAGGGCAAGAAGGAGAGATGGAAACAAACGTGAACACCCGTCCACCTGCACGGAGGGAAAAAGGCCCCCTGGTAAGGCAATGCAGTCCAGTCAAAGGCCAAGACCCACTCACATATCGTACAGCAGTCTCCCGGCGGTGGCGGTGCGCTCCGCATTCCGCTCGATGGTGTACATCTCATACTGTAACAGAGAGGAAGCCAGTGTCACCACCTCCGCCGGGGGCTGGTCCTCGCTCCCGCCCACAGTGCGGGCAGAGAGGTTCTGGGAGTAAAGCACCGGTGGAACCAGACTTCGGGGCGCAGGGGAGTGGCTCTCAGGCCCACAAGCCAGGGGTTTCCAGGATTAGTGGGACAATGTTTCCCAAGTGGCCAGGGCTGAACAAATGGCTGCCACTGGGATGAATGAGCGGCTGACGGCCTCCACTATGGGTGAATTCGGGGCGGTCCAGGCCACCCCAAACACTCTTTGCCTCCAACCCACCTAGACTTAGAGTGGTTCGACTGTAGCTAGGGTGCTGGCCATGGGGTTGGGGTGTGTGTGTGGGGGGGGGGTGGGGGGGGGTAGAGGAAGAGGAAGGTGTAAGTGAGAGAGGGAGGGAGGAAGGGTGAGATAGAGGGAGAAAGAGGGGGAGAGAGAGAGAGGAGAGAGCGAGAGAGCGAGAGAGCGAGAGCGCCGGAGGGCGGGCGCGCTCGGGGCCCGGCGGGCGCTCCCGGGTGAGCCCACCTCCACGCGCGGACCTCACCTGGATGTTGAAGTCGGCGGGGTAGAGGCTGCGTGCGGTGATCAGCCAAGCCTTGGCTGCCCACAGGTCCTGCTGCACCAGCTCCCGGGCTCTTTGCACCAGGAACTCGCAATCTCCCTGGGCCGACATGGCCCGGGACGTGTCGGGCTGCAGGCCAGAAGCCAGCGGACTTTCCGACTCGGGAGACCCGGCTGCTACTGCAGCCGCCGCCGCCGCCGCGGGGCCGCTACTGCGCATGTGTAGGGCCGCGGGCCGCACCGGAACGGACCGGGCCGCGGGTTCCGGATTTTGCGAGCAGCCTCCTCCGAGCTGCCGAGGGCCTCCGGCACGGACGTCTACGTCGTCCTTAGACGCCGACTCTGCTTGGCCACCTGCAAAATGAGAAGTAGAATCTCTGTCGCTCCAGCTCGAGCCCGGTCTGGGTAGGGAGCATGCGCGGGAGCGGCGGTCGTTGGGCAGTCTGGCCCAATGGTTGCTACGCGCTCATCACCAGGGTTTTCGGGGGGACGCCGCGATGCTGGCCGGCTGGGCAGTTAGAGGAGGGGTATCCCCCGAGGCCTGGTACCCGGGCCTTGACTAGGAAGCACCTAGAGAAGGAAAGGCTAAGGACTGCCGGGTAGGCAGCGGAAAGAACTTCCCGCTGGCACTGGCTGGAGTTGGAACCCGCCCCAGGTCACACTGCACGCGATTATATTACAGAGAAAAGCCAGTGTCCCTGTGTGCTTAGCGTTTAGTGTGGCGCTTGCATGTCTCCTAAATACCCCGTCTTTTTTTATTTTCGCCTTTATTTACCGCTTTCTCCAACATTTATTGATCTATTGGAGTAATATGTAATTAAATAATGCTTTTCTGCGTGCTGTGGGAACTACAAAACGGGATAACTCCAGCCGCAGTAATGAACAACGTTTAGTGACAAGAGCTAGGAAGTGTGAGCCAGGGGGTACCTGCAGGAGTCCAGTGCGCATGCGCACGACTCTGGCCCCGCCACGGGGCGGGGCCTCCAGCACCCCTGGAGCCCGCCAGTCTCTGGTCCGGCCTACGGTGGAACCTTCTGTCCCGCGGAGCTGTGAATGGCCGCAGACCCTGCTGCCCCTCAGATTGGATGCTCAAACACCCGGCAAAGCAAAGGAATACAACAGTATTATGGATGTGTGACCTACAAAATAGGAAATCAGTGGGTTTTCATAAAATATCTCGTTTCTTTCCCTACTTGAAAAGGAAAGAAAATCTTTCTCCGGGGCCAGAGTGATAGCACAACGGGTAGGGCGTTTGCCTTGTGTGCGGCCTACCCGGGTTCGATCCCCGGCATCCCATATGGTCCCCCGAGTACCACCAGGAGTAGTTTCTGAGCAAAGAGCCAGGAATAACCCCTGAGCATCGCCGGGTGTGACCCAAAAAGCAAAAAAAAAAAAAAAAAAAAAAAAAAAAAAAAAAGAAAATCTCCCTCCACTGGTCAAGAGAGACTGCATTTAAGAACAGGAGGGGGCAGAATTTATTTGCATCATAGGAAGAATGTACTAAAATGTGCATTAGTCAGTCTGCCTGTTTATATGCGGGTATTTGCAAAACCAATTATCACTGGTATTTTCGATTTCAAACCAGAGCTTATTCACAGTTGATCTGCCTACCTTGTCTCCATTTAATTATGCTGATGCCCTGTTATAAACGCTTATTCTCTTAAAAAATTCACAGCTGATTAGAAAGTACATGAAAACAAAACTGATACAAACGTGGCTAATTATGGTCATATGTAAAGTGTAGTGACTTAATAATTGTAATAATTTATGAATATATGAGCTTTAAATTAGTGTTAATGTGCTGGTTTTAGAGATTAGTACCAAAATTGGCAGCTCCAACTAGACTGAAGCCCAGAACTGTCAAGTCCATGACTGAGCTCTTTATTCCCAAAACAGTAATTCGGGGCTTGAGCTTTAGTACAGCGGATAGGCAACTTGCCTTGCATACCTGGGGCCTGCGTTTGATCCCCTGCATCCTGTATGGCTCCCTGAGACCTGAGCACCCACACATGTGGCCCCCATGTTTAATTTAATTCCCTTTGTCCTCAATGTTTGCTTCATCTAAAATTCACTTTATCAACCTCAGTCATTCTGTGTTAACTTTATTTTTTCCATTTGCATTCCAGAGACATTGTTTTAAAAATCAATTTTTAAAAAAATGAATCACCTTGAGATAGACCATTACAAAACTGTTCATAATTGATTTCAGTTTTACAATGTTCCAACACCCATCCCTCAATCAGTGCACATTTCCCAGCACTAGTGTCCCCAGTTTCCCTCCCACCACCCTTCTCCCTGGCCCTCCACCCCTCTTCACCTGCATGGCAGGCACTTTTATCTCCTGAGGAATTTTGTTTTTCTTTTTGGGTCACACCCAGCAATGCTCAGGGGTTACTCCTGGCTCTGCAGTCAGGAATTACTCCTGGTAGTGCTTAGGGGACCATATGCGATGCTGAGGATTGAACCCCGGTCAGCCCATGCAAGGCAAATGCCCTACCCACTGTGCTACTGCTTCAGCCCCTCCTGAGACATTCTTATACAGAGCTGTTTAATGTCCTCTAGTTACGTATAGGAATGATGCAGTATTCGATTATTTTAAGGCCAGCATTGTTCAATGATGGTATTCAGGAGAACTGGAAGTCCTTATAGAAAACAAGAGAATAGGTAAGTCAGTTTAAACAGTGACAAGGATAATGTTTGGTTTAAGAAGTGTAGGTAATACTCAACATCAGACATGAATCTATAAGGTACATAGAAGAAAACATAGGAGAAACGCTCTATGACATCGAAACTAAAAGTATATTTAAAGATGACATACCACTGACCAAGAAAATGGAAGCAAAGATAAACAAATGGGATGATATAAAATTGAAAAGCTTCTGCACCTCAAAAGAAACGGTGACCAAGATACAAAGACAATCCACAGAGTGGGAAAGGATATTCACCCAATACCCATCTGACAAGGGGTTAATATCCAGGATATATCAGGCACTGGTAGCACTTCACAAGAAAAAAAACAAACAACCAACCCCATCAAAAAATGGGGAGAAGAAATGAACAGAAGCTTCCAAAAAGAAGAAATTCGAATGGCCAAAAAGGCATATGAAAAAGTGCTCTTCATCTTTAATCATCAGGGAGATGCAAATCAAAACAACAATGAGGTACCATCTCACACCACAGAGACTGGCACACATCCAAAACAGCAAGAACAACCCGTGCTGGTGTGGATGTGGGGAAAAAAAGGGACTCTTATCCACTGTTGGTGGGAGTGCCGACTGGTCCAGCCCTTTTGGAAAACAATATGGGCATTCCTCCGAAAACTAGATATTGAGCTCCCATTTGATCCAGCAATAGCACTCCTGGGAATATACCTGAGAGACCGAAAAACACATAGCAGAAACACTATCTGTACTTCTTTATTCATCTCTGTGCTATTCACAATAGCTAGAATCTGGAAACAACCTAAATGCCCGAGAACAGAGGACTGGCTAAAGAAACTGTGGTTCATCTACACTATGGAATACTATGCAGCTGTCAGACGAAATTATGAAATTTACCTGCAAATGGATGGACATGGAGACTATCATGCTGAGTGAAATTAGTCCGAAGGAAAAGGACAGATATAGAATGATTGCATTCATTAATAGGATATAAATAGATATCAGTGTTTTACTAAGTGTGGGAAATGGTAATGGCAGATTAAAACTCACCATTGAATATACACAAAGAGACTTAAGTGATAAACTCTAAATATCTGCAAGGCTAGCCACAATGCGTAAAATAAGAGGGAGAGAGATGCAGAGACAGAGAAAGAGACAAAGAGAGAAAGAGAGAAAACAGGGATACTTGCTACTGAGGCAGCCTGGATGTGGGCAGGAGAGGGTGGGGTACATTGGTGGTGGGAATGGGGCACTGGTGGAGGGATGGGTGCTGGAATACTGTATTACCAAGAACCAATTATGAACACCTTTGGAATTGTATGTCTCACGGTGGTATAATAAAAAATTTAAAAAAGATTATAAGATGTTAGATAAAAAAGAAAGATTGTCTGGAAGGGAAGGAAAAGAGAAAGAGATAGAGAGAAAGGGAAAGTAATAAAGAACCTGCCATGGAGGTGGGCTGGGGGAGGGTGAGGGAACCGGGGACATTGGTGGTGGGAGATGGGCACTGATGGAGGGATGGGTGCTGGAACACTGTATGACCAAAACGCAAATATGAACATCTTTGTAATTGTATATCTCACCGTGGTATAATAAAATAGTTAAAACAAAAAGAAGTGTAGGTGATAAAAGCAGACTGATCATTTATTTTTCCCATTATTTAAGTATAAATGTGTGTAATAATTTTCAAGTGGAAATGATTTATTATACTGTTTTGGGTTAGTATTACCCAAATAAAAGTAAAACTATATACTCTTCTTGAGTAATTCTCTAGTGTTCTATTGAGTAACTCATAAACAAAAATTCAAATATAGAGACTATAATAAAGAGCTCTAAATATATTTTAGATGTCAACCAACTGAGATTGCTTCTGTCACCCCCAGAATACATAATATTTGTGACTTTTCTCACCAGAATCTTAACTTCATACCATCTATTTACTTTTTTTTCTTTTTGGGTCACACCCGGCAATGCTCAGGGGTTTCTCCTGACTGCACTCAGGAATCACTCCTGGCGGTGCTTGGGGGACCATATGGGATGCTGGGGATCAAACCCAGGCCGGCAAAGGGCCGGCGTGCAAGGCAAATGCGCTATCTGCTGGGCTATCACTCCAGCTGCTACTTTTAAAAAATTTTAAGTTTTTGGGTCACACCTGGTGAAGCTCAGAGGTTCCTCCTGGCTCTCTGTTTAGGAATCACTCCTGGTAAGCTTAGGCACACCCATATGGGGTGCCAGGGGATCAAACTTGGGCCTGCTGGCTGCGTGCAAGACAAAAGCCCTACCCCCATACTATCATTAATTTTTAGCTTTTAAAAACGTTTTATTGGGGCCGGAGTGATAGCCCAGCGGGTAGGGCTTTTTCCTTGTACGCAGCCGGCCCATGCTGGCCTGGATTCGATCCCGGCATCCCATATGGTCCCCCGAGCAACGCCAGGAGTAATTCCTGAGTGCAGAGCCAGGAGAAACCCCTGAGAGTTGCCGGATGTGACCCAAAAAAAGCAAAAAAAAAAAGTTTTATTTATTGTCCACTGATATACAATACCCTGAAATTGCAAGAGTACAGCCTCATACCCATAAAGGAATTTATAACCTTACTGCATCCACCAGAGTTGTACTGTCATCACCTTATGAAAATGACCTCATCATTTTATCTCACTGTCTCTGGTAGCCACCATATTTTTCAGAATTTAAGATAATTTTGCTGTGTTTTGTCACTGTTTGATTATTCATATTTTACACACAAGTGACAACATCTAACAGTTGTCTTTCACTTCCTTATTTCACTTAGCATAATCCCCTCAAGTTCCATGATTTTTGCCCCCAAAATGTCCAAATTATTTTTAAATAACTGTAGTAACATGGTTTCTTTGTTAAAGACATCCATGGATTGGTATTGATATTGATTCATGTTTTGACTATAGTAAGTAATGCTGCTTTGAACATGGGGGTGCGAAAATCCCTTCAGTTTCACCTTTTTAATATGATTTGAATGTAATATGTTTACACTTGAAGATATGTGGCCCACTGCCAGCAATTTCTATCCTCATTGTCTACACACCAACATCTTTCTCCTTTCTTTCTTTCTTTCTTTCTTTCTTTCTTTCTTTCTTTCTTTCTTTCTTTCTTTCTTTCTTTCTTTCTTTCTTTCTTTCTTTCTTTCTTTCTTTCTTTCTTTCTTTTCTTTCTTTCTTTCTTTCTTTCTTTTTCTCTTTCTCTCTTTTTCTCTTTCTTTTTCTCTCTTTCTTTCTTTCTTTCTTTCTTTCTTTCTTTCTTTCTTTCTTTCTTTCTTTCTTTCTTTCTTTCTTTCTTTCTTTCTTTCTTTCTTTCTTTCTTTCTTTCTTTCTTTCCTTCTTTCCTTCCTTCCTTCCTTCCTTCCTCCCTCCCTCCTCCCCCTCCCTCCCTCCCTCCCTCCCTCCCTCCCTCCCTCCCTCCCTCCTTCCTTCCTTCCTTCCTTCCTTCCTTCCTTCCTTCCTTTCTTTCTTTCTAAACCAATATCCAAGGTCAGGCAAAACATGGACCAGGAGGTCTTGTCAACAGGTGGAATCTACCACAAATGTGTGGGAGTCAGAGAAGACGGAGAAGGGAACAGTGAGCTAATAATTGTCTAAAGGGATAATACCAGCCTAGAACTGAGTATTGAATACAGGCAAAAAGATACACATGATAACCTCTAAATGTATGTGTTGTAATCCACAGTGTGTAAGAGAAGGAAGAAAGATAGAGAGAGAAAGAGAGAAAAGAGATAAAGAACCTGCCATAGAGGCAGGCTAGGGAGGGGGGGGGAGGTAATTGGGGACATGGTGGTAGGAAATGGGCACTGGTGGAGGGATGGGTGCTGGAACACTGTAAGACTGAAACCCAACATGAACTTCGTTCTAATTTTATATCTCATGGTGGTATAATAAAATATAAAAAAAAATTAAAAATAGTGGAGGTTTAGATTCCCAGTTACTTAAAGAACTGATCTAGTCAGTTCTTTATACCAAAGAGTTATTTATAATACCTCTGTTCATCAGATTATTTCCTTTACTATGTAGTGCTGTTTGAGCATGAAAAAGGACTCTTCAACTAGTCATTCTGCTTAGTTAACAGATTTATGATTATTTAAGGTCAGTTAAGTATGATTGTCACAGCTCATCTGCTTCAATATAATGAGTGTATTGAGTTTTAATTGAGTGTATTGAATAATAAATGAGTGTATTGAGTAAAGCCCAGAAGCACATACTTGGGCTTGGAGAATTAGAGCTGATGTCAAATAGCGTGACTCCCTGATCTAAGGGCTGAGATCTCTGAGGAGTTCCTTAGGGTCCTGGGCACAAGGTTTTCTGTCTGGAACCTGGCTGTAGTGAGCTGGTGGAGGTTGGCAGGATCTCTGGAACTATATTCTTTTTTTTTTAAAGTATTTTATGATACCACTGTGAGATATGATGTCGGGGAATGCCGCAGGGTTCCCCGACAGTGTCAGGTCAAAAGTTCTCTTTTTCCTCCAAGGACACCGGGAGAACAGATGAAAACTCACGAGTCCGGTGCAGTTCCAAAAATGGCTTTTAATAGTACAAAAGCTCTTCCACAGCACTCCAATATAATGAACAAGCTCTAGCTCTGGTCCGAACTTAGACCATACAAAAGAGCCTAAGTCTCCCACCAAAGAGAGAGGATCTCACCCGAGCTGAGTCCTACCCAGAAGAAGGAGCAAAAGACCAAAGAGCAAAAAGCCAAAAGCCAAAAGCAAAAAAGGCTAAGGAGCCAAAAGCCGAAAGCGAAAAGGCCAAAAAGGCAAAAGGTGAAGGGGCCTCAAATCAGTCCCTTTATATACATCAAAGAAATCCAATCGGGAGGGTCATGTCAACAAAGAACTCTAAACAGAGTGTAGTGCCACACCCTATTGCAGGTATAAACAAAGGTTATGCCAAGGTCTAATCCTTTCTACCAAGATTATCTCTTATGTAAAACACTGGAGAGAGAGGGCTGATATATAGTAATACATCTTAACTTCATGAGCTTCATGTAATCTAGATGGTACCCACAAGGTCCTTCTTATTATTATCTGCACCAGGGTGATTCTGAGTATCTTGTTCTCGTGTACTGAAAGGGTCACTCGCCTCTTAGAGCAAACTAGTATGATCCTTCCTATAGTCTTCCTATAGTCTTAGCGTAGCCAGGGTGGTAGTCTCCTGGTAAATTCTAACTGTCCCATGCTGGGTGCAGTGGGTATAAAGAGGAGCTGTGCCCAATTTAGAAAACATAGAAGTCTTCGTAGATGTATAAGTCAGAAGTTATTCAATCAAGGTGACTTCTGTAACTACCACACCCTCTAGCAGTGTTTACATAGAAGAGAGGTCTCATTAGAATGAACCTTGACTTAAATAGATTAAGCTGGGAGTGGGCAAAACAACAAAGCTCCCAGAATAGCTAAATCTGTCCTCCAACAATATACAATTACAAAGATGTTCATATTTGGGTTTTGGTCATACAATGTTCCAGCACCCATCCCTCCACCAGTGCCCATTTCCCACCACCAACATCCCCGGTTCCCTCCCCTCTCCCCCAGCCCGCCTCCATGGCAGGTTCTTTATTTCTTTCCCTTTCTCTCTATCTCTTTCTCTTTTCCTTCCCTTCCAGATTGTGGATTACAGAACATACATTAAAGGGTTGTCATGTGTATCTTTTGCCTGTATTTAATGCTCAGTTCTCGGTTGGTATTAGTACTTTTGACAATTGTTAGCACACTGTGGAACTGTATTCTTATTGTTCTAAAATGTGACTGAGAATTGGTCACCTTAAGATTATTGCATCAGCTGTAATGCTAAGTTTAGTTCTTAAACAGTTTAGTTCTGAAGTGTCGCAGAGCTGCTGGGGTCCCCAATGATATCAGGAAACAAATTCCCTTCTACCTCCAAAGCTGGCAGGGATTGTATGAAAACTCAGGAGTCCAGTGCAGTTTTAAGAGGCTTTACTCTCACAGGTTCTGGTACACAATCCAGTAACAGGAAAACTTCAGACTTTAGGTTCTTAGCTGGGCCCCAGCCACGTGTAGATTTAGAATCCTCAGTCAGGATGACCACTACCACGTGCTAAGGTCCAACGGAAAGGAGAGGAGAGGTAGAGAGCAAAGAGGAGCCAAAATGGCTAAAAAGCCTTTTCTTCTTTATCCTAGTTTAATTTATAGATAGAAACCTGCCAAAAACTTCCAGCCCAGCCCCTGTGGGCTGGGCTGTCTAGAGAGGAATCCAGGTAAATGATGGTATTGAAATATAGATCTTTGGGTGGGCCCTCTGGCTCAAGATTCACAATGCCAGAACTGACTCCCTGAGATAAGATCTCCCTAGCAGAGTGGGGAGGGGCTGCATCTCTGAATCAGAAAGCAGTTCAGAATATAATTTGTAGAGAATGGCATTTATACTTCTTACCATGAATATATAACCAGCTGATTCCATACTCTAGATTCCACTAAGATCCAAAATCCATCAGAATAATTCACTTTGGCATTACCTTTAGAATCAGAGACACATCTGTTTGCCCGGAGGTGCACTGACATGTGTCTTTGAACTAAGAAAACTGCTTACATTATGGTTGATCCAACGTGGCCAAGTATTCCTGGAATATCTACCTATATGTCCCTTGCAGACACCTGTGGGAGTAGGAAGAGTATTGAACTGGAGCAGCAAGATTTATAATATTCATAATAAGAATATTTATGCCATATAAAATTATGAAATCAAATCCAATTCTGCCCAAGATTCCATTGTGTCTGCTCCAGAGATTCCCTAAATGCAGGGAGCAGCTCTCCACATAAGCTAAGTGTAGCTGAGCCTATGGCTCAGCAGGGCGTGTCACCCAAGACTGAAGCCTTGAGTTTGGGCCTGGGACTTCTCCTTCCGAACCCTTTGAGGTATTAGCAGTATTCTAATTAAACTTTGATGTCCCTTCATTCCATCTATATATGCTAATTTTGTTTTGGTTTTTTAGGCCAGACCAGCAGTGCTCAGAACTTACTCCTGGGTTTGCATTCATGGATCAGTTCTGGAGAGTCTCTTGGGAACCACATGGAATTCTGGGAATGCACCCATGTTTGCTGTGTGCAACGTAAGTGCCCTACAAGCTATGCTACTGATATGGCAATTTCTTCATTTCAGTTGCAGGGGCATTCTGTCACTGAAAACCCTGTGGTTTTCCCTGTGGTATTCCTGTGGTTTCCCATCAACCTTTAGAATGTTTGAGGTTCGTGAAGTACTGTCAGGATGCTGTGTTGGAGGGTGGGTAGAGGGTTGAATACCAGCTCCCCAAGGCACAACCAAGATTGGCAGAGGCTGGAGGGGTCCTAGGATAGGGCTGCTGGTGCAAGGTTCCGGGTAGCATTGTGTCCAGTGGGGTAAGGTGTGTACCTTCTTATACTAAATATGTATAATATTATCTGTGTAACATTTCGAGCTGGCGCCAGTAACATTTCCTAAACATTTCTGTTACTGGATTTGGCATATCGAACACTCATCGGACAGCTTGCCAGGCTCTGCCATGCGGGCGCTATATTCTCATTACTTTAAATGTTACTGGCGCCCGCTCGAGCAAATCGATGATAACGGGATTCAAGTGATCAAGTGATATTATCTGTGTAATTTTTTAAGTGAGACGCAGATACACCCAACAGAGCAGATACCAGCTTTCTCCGTTGCATGCGGGGAAAATTTGAAGAAAAAAATTTGAAGAAAAAATTGCTTTTACTACTGCTTTGGTTGCAGTATTCAGACTGTACTCAACGCACATAACACTGTTGTTAAAAAAAATTCATGTACACATATCATACCCAGATGTGAATGGACATGGGTCATCAAAACAACACCAACAGTAGCAATGAAGGGAAGAGGGAATGGGAGGGAATTAAAAAATTATTCAACATTGTATGCCTGAAATCCAATTATGAATAACTGTAATTTCATGATGACGAACATAAATAAATACTCATTCGGTTATCACTCAATAGTATTCTCAAACTAGTATTCTCAAACAGATACATCACTTTTAGGATGGATATTAGTGCATTTGGAAGGTTGTTCAGAAAAAGAAACAAGTAACCAGTTTTTTCATTGTTTTGTTGAATTAGTAACTAAGGCAGCTGTATGATCTGTTTTCTGTGATTTCCCTAATCCTGTCACAAAGAAATTCAAATGGAAAGGCAGATATACCAACTATATAATCAATATCCCTGAGTATGACCCATTAAAATAATATCAGTAGATGTGAGAATAAAAATGAATCTAAACAAAAGAAACAGAAAAATATAAACCAAAAGCCAATGGTGCTACATATTTTGTTTCCTTTACACGGTAATATGAAAGGTTTTGCAACAGGCCAAAAATCTCCACAGCTGGAACTGGAAGGGAGCCAAGCTTACTCAGAAACCAGTCAGAGAGGGAAAAAGCTTCCTAGGGCCAAGATTACTTCTACAAAGGAATAAATGCCCACTGGGGAAAGTTCTAGAGATGAAAGAGTATGACTTCATGGGATAGATTATTCTCATTGAGCCCTGTTTTCCACAGTAAAATTAGAGATTGCATCAGAAATCAAGAAGACTAACCTGTGAGTATTGCAGTGCTGTATTAGTATAATGACACTTTCCAGAAACAACACTTTCCAGAGGTTTATATGACTGTAGCTTCCTGGAACAGGGCATCTACAATCAATACCTCCTGGTTTATCTAAGTCTGTGGGCCCAAAATTTAAGCAGAGGCAAATTGTTTTTTGTGAGTTTATTTTGTGGTTCATTTCAAATTAGTAAAGTTGCTACAAATTGCTGCATTTAGAAATGCTAGCTTTTTGCTCAACTTCTAAAGTGAAACTTAGAAGACTCAGTTTGTTTTATCTTGACAGTACTCAACACTGTTGAATGATATATCCTTTAGTAAGCCAATATACCATTCAGTGAAAATGACTGAGGTATCCGTTACCAATTGAAAAAGAGGTATATTCAAATTCAAGCAATCAACATAAAATAAGTTAGGGTTTTGTTGTTGTTGATATTTAATCTGAGTAGGCTATCCTCTAAGAACTTAAGTTTAAAATATTTCAGATCATCCTAAAATCATATCTTTTGAGTTGCCCTCTATATAGGAATACTTTGAGTTTATTGGTCTTTTATATTTAAAAATAAAGTTTCCAGAGGACAGATACATAGTTAAGTGTTTAAGTTGTGTATGATTTACCCCATTTCGATTCCTGGCATGTTTATGGTTCACTGAATATACCAGTAGTATTACCTGAGTACAGAACCAGGAGTAAGCCTTTACCATTTCCAGGTGTGGCTCTAAAACAAAGCACATAAAAATCAAGTTTCCAGTTATTTTCTTATTAAAAAATAATTATATTCATAGGCCTTCGGTCAGAATTCAGAGGAAGTAGAAGAAGAGAAAAGAAAATTACGGGCTGGAGTGATAGCACAGCAGGTAGGGCATTGGCCTTGCATGTGGTCAACCCATTTTAATCCCTGGCATCCCATATGGTCCCCGAGCACTGCCAGAAGTGATTCCTGAGTGAAAAGCCAGGAGTAACTTCTAAGCATTGCTGGGTGTGACCCAAAATAAAAAGCAAAAACAAAAAAAGAAAAGAAAGAAAATCAAGGCATTCAAGTACTTGGAGCAATAGTACAGCAGGTAGGGTGATTATCTTGTACGCAACCCACCTGAGTTTGATCCCTGTCATCCCATGTGGTCCCCCAAGCACACCAGGAGTGATCTCTGAGCACAGAGCCAAGGGTAAGCCCTGAACACCACTGGGTGTGGCCCCAAACCCAAAACAAACAAAAAAAAACAGTTGGCCATGAGATAGAAGGCTGCCTTGCCATTTGTGAAACATGAATGAGCTTGAACCCATTATAAGTTAAATAAATCAGATAGCAAGATAATGCCACTAACATATGAAGACTAAGAAAAGTAAAATACATTAAAAAAAGAGTACAATGGCAGTTACCATAGCATAGAGATGGAGGTTTCAATTAATACTTCTCTTTATTTTTATTATTTATTAATTTATAAGATTATAAAATTTACAGGTTGTAGAGGTGCAGTGTTATCATGTCATACCTTACACCAAAAATGCCATACCTTCACCAGTTGCCCAAACATACTGTAGAAAAGGCAGGATTTCATCTTTACTTAGAGCTAAATAGTATTTTATTGGTATAGGTATCAGTGTATCATGTCCTCCCATTCATCATCGATTCGCTCGAGCGGGCACCAGTAACATCTCCATATGTCCTGTCTCATGCCAGTAGAACCCAAGGTCACCTGCTTGCTCCTGAAACATAAAGAGCCTCAAACCATTCCATCAGGTCACGGGAATGAGGTCTATAATTGTTACTGGTATTTGGCATATCAAATACGACATGGGTAGCTTGCCAGGGGGCTCTGCTGTGCAGGTTGCATACTCTTGTAGTCCACCACAACATTTTGATCCACTTATGTTTATTGCTCACTTAGGTTGTTTCTAGATCTTTGCTTATTTTATTTTTTGCTTCTGTTTTTGATACTTTTATTTTTAAGGGAGAGAGGTGATGCAGTACACTGTTGCCCAGAGCCTCTGCATCTTGCCTGTAGTTACCTCCTGCACACCACTTTGTAGATAAGGGGCAGAAAATAGTTTGAATCTGTGACTTTATGTGGCAGTATTTCTTACCATGTATTCTATGTTAGCTGGTATAAATATTTTCTCTCATGCTACCACAATCATAGTGTGATTAGCTAGATCTTATGTAGGATCTGTAAGTAATTAGACCAGAGAGAAATGCTGTTTGCCTTCAAGCAAGCAAGCATGGTTCTCTAATAAGTCTAAAGGCTAATATACAAAACAACTATGAAGTAAAGATGAGAATCTTGTGAAGGCTTGGAGAAATATATACCTGGCTGTAGAATATCCTGGCTGTAGAATATCTACCTGGCTGTAGAATATCCATACAAATACATACCCTTCCCCCTACTCTACATAGGACCTGCAGGAACACTTCCAAGGCAGATCTTGGCTGGGGCAATATTAACATTTCAATGGTGCTAGGTGAGGTTCTTGGAGAAGTTACCTGAGGGGAATTGACCCTAACTGCTTTCCATTGATGTGGGTCAGTCTGGGCTGAAAACTTATAAAAGATGTAGCCTGCTTTCTTCCATGACTTTTGCCTTTTTGTTTTTCTCTCTCTGCCTTCTCTCTCCTTTCTCTTACCTGTTGGGCTTAGCATGTGGTAGTGGCCATCTTGGTCTAGGATTCTAAACCTTCACGTGGCTGGTGCCCAGTCAGGAACCAAAAGTCTGGGGTTTACCTATTGTTGGATTATATACCAGAACAAGTGTGAGTAAAGCCTTTTGAAACTTTGCTAGATTCTCGAGTCTTTTTCTGTCCACAGGCCGCCAATCCTCTGGGCGGCGGAAGGGGATCCCTGATTCTGCTCCTGGATTTTGTCAGGGTGCCCAGAATACCAGACAGAGAGGAAAAAAGTTTAGTTACATACCTGGCAATACTTAGAAACTTATTCCAGCTGTGTACTCAGGAGTTACTCCCAGCAGTGCTCAGGGGACCATATAGTACCAAGGTTATAGCCAGGGTTGACTGTGTGCAATACAAGCACCTTAAATTCTGTGTTGTCCCTCCAGTACCTGAGCTGAGTTATTGTCAGTAAGGCTACAATGCACACCTGTATTGTGCATATCTTTACACACTATTGCTTTTTGTGTTCTTTGACTAGATTTCTAAGGATAGAGTTTCTGGATCATGTGGTAGTTCTAATTTTAATTTTTTTCAATATATTCATTCTGTTTTCATTGAGACTAAGTTTATAGTATCTTTAAAACTTTTAAAATTGAGATTCTCTGGTTTGCAATGCTATTAATAATGGTTTCTTATGCACAACATTCCAACACCACAACTATCACATATGTTCTCCAAAGGACCCCAAGACTCCTCCCTCCCAAGCATCCCCAAGTCAATTTTGTGAATAAGTTCTCCTATGTTGCCTTTGGACCTTTATTGCTAACTAGCTGTGTATCTTTAAGCTCCACATATGAGAGAAATGATTCCATATTATCCCTTTCCTTCTGACTGTCTTCATTCAGCATGATAAACCTCTAGTTCCATCCACGTTACTAAAAATTGCATGATTTTGTTATTTCTTAGAGCTGCATAGTGTGTGTATACAAAAAATAACTTTTTGATTCATTTGTCTATTGTTGGGTGTTCCATATCATGACTATTGTACTAAGTTCAGTGATGAATATAGTTGTGTTTATATCCTTTTCAATTAATTTTTCTCTATTTTGGGAAAGATGCCAAGAAGTGGTGCCGGTGAATAGAATCTGGGTTGGCCATGTGCAAAGCAACTGCCTTATTCACTACATATATCTCTGGCATCTTAAACATATTATTTTACAATCTTTGCTCATTTGAAAATGGTTGTATTTTTACTTTTTACTGCTCCATTATCTTCTCCTTTCCCTTCCAGTTCCCTTTTGAACAATTTGGTCATTAGATCCTTATGTGAGTTGAGACTAGCTTTTGTGGAAATGCAGGATAGGGCACGTAGAGGACAGGGTATCAGATAATGGTTTACAGGGTGATGAGGGTACAAGGACATGGAAAATCAGGTTGGCAGCCTGTTGTGAAGTCAACAGGCAGTTGCTATAAAGATGTAGGCATGAGGGATAACCAGAGGCATAGTGGCCCTCTCAGGGAATTGGAACATGAGCAAGTGGAGGAGGGCATCTTGGATGTGGTGGGAAGTTGCAGAGATGGATATAATGTACACATGTATAGGAAACTAATTAAAACATCAATATGTGAAGGCCAGTGAGATCCAGGTTTCTCACTGCTAGGGAAGAAAGGCTAATATAGAAGAGAGGAAAACTGGAAAACCTGTGGCTACAGGCAGCTATAAAACAAACTAGGCAGAGCCATCAGCCCCCCAATCAATTCAGTAAAATTTGGCATCCGTGGTGTGACCACTAACACGCTGCAAAATTGCAGTTTCCTCCATTATCCCACACAGAACACAGCCTGCATAAGAAACCTGAAAAGAGTAATACCATTGTGTTGGATAGCTTCCACAGGGAGTGAAGGGTACTCAATTAATTGGTCCACCCAGAGGGTTCCCTGATGGTGGAGGGTTGTAAGGAGTGAACTGGACTCAATCCCAGTCTGCAATAAGCATAATGGGGACGAGTACAGAACCACCACCATCCCCACCCTCCCACATATGCACAATGCACCAAAGTAGTAGCCCTGAAGATTCACCACTACTAACCAGCTATACACTTTCTAGGATAAAGATTTTAAAGAGGAAATAAATGTGAACGGGGAAACTGGAGCAATAGTCCAGCAGGGAGGGCGTTTTCCTTGTATGTGGCAGACCTGTGTTTGATCCCTGGCACCCCCCTATGGTCCCCTGAGTACCACCAGGAGTAATTCCTGAGAGCACAGCCAGGAGTAATCCCGAGAGCAGAGCCAGGAGTAACCCCTGAGCATCGCCAGGTGTCACCCAAGAAGCAAAACAAACAAACAAACAAATGAATGAATGAATAAATAAACAAATAAAATAATGAATGTGAAGGGTGTTTAATGAGTTCAAAAGATCAATGAAATAGACAGCCAATAAAAGCTGTGGTTGTGGAATTGGCGATTCAGGTGTGAATTCATGAAGCATATCACTTGATCACTTGACATCCTGTTGTTCATAGATTTGCTTGAGCAGGCGCCAGTAACATTTCCATTTAACTCTATCATGTGTCAGTGTAGCCCAATGGCATCTGGTTGCTTCAGGAATACGAAGAGCCTCAAACCGTTCATTCAGCGTCTTGACGAAGAAGTATGACCATCTTGTAGGTGGGAGTCCACATGATCTTTTGACATCCCATGGGATCCAGTCGGTAATGGTTCTAGTCCAGTGGTCGTCTCCAAATCGCATTACATGTCCAGCCCATCTGATTTTCGATGCCTTGGCAAACAAGACAGCATTCCTGATTCTGGAACAGCGATGGAGGTCGGAGATCTGGATTCCTTCTTTCACTTGAGTGAGGCGTGATATTCCAAGCATAGCTCTTTCGATTCCTCTTTGGGAGACCCGAGTAGCATTCTCATCCTGCTTTCGTAGGGCCCAGGTCTCTGAGGCTTATGTTAATGCAGGGAGAACGGTGGAGTTGAAGAGATGTGCCTGGAGCCAGAGGTTCTTTGTCTTTTTAGCTATTTCTTTGATGCTTTTGAAGGCATGCCATGCTGCTCTCTTCCTCCTGCTCAGCTCAGGTTTTAGGTCGTTCATCATGTTGACTTCTCGACCTAGGTATACATAACTGCTGCATTCAGAGATGTTTGTTCCATTGAGAGTGAATGGGGCCTCTGGAACTAGTTCATTTTTCATGAACATAGTTTTGCTGAGATTCAGCTGTAGACCTATCTTTCCACATTCTTGGTCAAGTCAGCCAGCCCTCCCAAAATATGTCAGTATCCAAATCCCTGTAACTGGGGAATCCCATATGGTTCCCTGAGCACTACCGGGAATAATTCCTGGGGCAGATCCAGAAGTAACCCAAGAGTAACACTGGGTGTGACCCCAAAAGCCTAAATAAATAAATAAATCAATAAATAAATAAATAATAGACAGACAGACAGACAGACAGACAGACAGACTAACATTCCCGGTTACAAGGATTTGGATACTGACATATTTTTGGAGGGTTAACATCCCTGGGATACCTTGTGCCAAAAAATGAGAAAAGCTCAAAAAGTGAACAGGAAATGTCAAAAACATAGATAATATCTTGAAAGATGCCTACAAGGATAGTAGTACAGTAGTGATGGAGGAGCAGTGAGAGTTTGTCCGCAGTTCCCAGGCTCATTGACATTTTCAAAAATGACAACATTGAGTAATAAAGATGCTCCGAGTTATAAAATAGAAAAGTTTGTTTGAAAGTAAACAGAAGCGAAAGAAACTCCCTAACAGGAGAAACTTAGTATAATTAAGTTAAATATGGCTTAAATATAGATTAAATTAAATATCGCTCATTTTGTGGATTTTTTAAAAAGAAAACTGGGACTCCAGACCCACAACTGCACCACCTGGCCCCATGTGGGGCAGCCCGTGGAGTTCCAGAGGGCAGTAAATGGCTCTGCTAGACCCTGGCCCAGTCCAACATAGCTCCTAGGTTTTGCTCACACGTGCAGGGGGTGGGGCACCCTGGCCCGAACTTGGAGTGGATATTTGGGCTTCTCCTCCCATTCCTCCACCTCCATGTCGGTGGTCGTGGAAGAGAGACACTCCAGACCCACAACTACACTGGCGTGGCTGCTCTTCAGCCTTGTGACAGTTTAGACAATAATGGAAGTTAGGACCAGATCCTTCCCAGGATCTTTCACATTTATACACTGTAATGATCATTCTAGTCACAACAAACTGGGTAGGAAAATGGGGAATGGGGAATTATAATGTCACACTAGAACTCACTATTGAATATACACATAGAGACATCATAAACCGTTAATATCTGTAGGGCAAGCCACAAAGTGTGAGAGAAGAGAGAAATACAGAGACAGAGACAGAGAGATAGAAAGAGAAAGAAAAGGTGCCTGCTATAGGGGCAGGCTGGGGTTGGGTGGGAGGGAGTGTGGGAATGAGGCACTGGTGGAGAGATGGGTGCTGGATCACTGTATGACAGAGACTCAATTATGAACATCCTTGGGTGCTGGAACACTGTATGGCCGAAACCCAAACATGAACATTTTTGTAATTGTTTATCTCATGGTGGTATAATACATATATTAAAAAAGAATTAGGAACATTCTTGTAATTGTATATCTTACCATGGTATAATAAAGTTAAGGGGGGGAAGAAAACTGGGTCTTTGTGTTACTTACCAAAGTATGAGAGGACTCTCATTGTTTGCCAGAAAGCTGTGAGCCAAAGAGCTGGGACAGAATTTATGGTCTTAGAAAAGTGTAAACTACACTGTCTCAGAGTGAGTTCAGGAATGTCTAATATATAGAATGAAAAAAAAAGTAAAATATAGACTGAAGTCAGAGAAAATGAAGCTGCTAGCAGCAGAGGGCAAGGGGGAAACTGAGGCCTCTTTAAGAGGAATAGCTTGACTTGTATGTGGCCTACCCTGGTTTGATTCTAGACACCATACAAGATTCCCCTAAAATCACCAGGAGGAATATCACCTGAGCAGAGTTAAGAGAAGTCACTGAACACTGTCAGGTATGGACCAAAACTTTGCTCCTCTCCCCATAAAATTTCAATCAAATAACATCATATAAATAACTTACAGATTATAACCCAATAATAAGTTAAGACTCTGTGTGTCCATAAAGATATAAGAAAGCAAGGAAATAGCTTGATGAAGAATAAAATTTTAGGGGTTGATGCATGGCTCAAATAGCAGAGCATATGCTTTGCATGTACAAAGTTCTGGGTTTGAACCCTAGCACCATATGGTATTGCTCGGTGTGACACCCAAAACTTAAAAGGAATGAGAATTTACATGTCTAAACATACCTATCCTAAAAAAAGCTGCCAGTGACAAAGAGAAAATAGAGCAGCTTTGCAATGACAACAAGTGAGTGACAAACGTTGCCCTCTCAATTGTCCCAGTAATGAAATGAAAGAAGTCATATACCCTGTCTCCTGACAACAGAATGTAAAGCATTGCTTCTGAGATTTATCCAAGATTCATGACCAGAATTTCATCATGCAAAAGCAAAACATATTACAGAACATCTACAAAGGTATAATGAAGCTAAAATAAAAGAGGGGGAACAATTCCAGATTGAATATAGAAAGAAATGACTGGGGAAGAGTAGCAGGATTGTTGCCTTGCATATCTCTGACCTGAGTTCAGTCTATGGCATCTCATATGATTCCCAGAGCCTGTCAAAAATGATTCCTGAGACTACATGAAACTAAAAAGCTTCTGCACCTCAAAAGAAACAGTAACCAAGGTACAGAGACAGTCCACAGAATGGGAAAGAATATTCACTCAATACCCATCTGATAAGTGGTTAATAACCAGGATGAATGAGGCATTGGTAGAACTTTACAAGAAAAAAGCAGCCAACCCCATCAAAAAAATGGGGAGAACAGAAACTTTAACAAGTCTTATACACTAGTATGCAATGGTCTGATACACTAAATATGCATTTTAGTAGCTCACTGAACATCATTTAATCTTAGCATTCTAAATCATTTGCTTATACATTTTTAGAAGCAAATATCTGGGTCAAAGGTGTTCATGTAGAACTTGTGTTACAGGTATGCTAAATTGCCTTTTGAGACATCCAACTTGCTTTGTCACCAAACAATCTAAACATTATTTGAAGTAAAATAAGAGGCGTCTGCTTAGCCCAGAATAACAGCTCCTTTCAGAATAACACTCCTAAGCAGTGCCCAAGCTTATCACTTACAAATGTCATATTTCAACTAGTTCTTTTTCCCTCCTTAAATGCGTATCCTTGGATTCTCCACACCAGTCTGATGGCAGTGATAGTAACTGTCTTTCAAGTGTGAACCACACGTCTGAGCTGAAAATAAACTTCGGCGTTAGATCTGGATTAAACCATTTATTTGAACAAACTAATCTTGGAAAAACTACTTCACAGATATTTTTAGATAAGGAGCTTTGATGTCCATATAAGGACATCCTTATTGTACTAATTAAGAAACTGTGAGAAGCAGTCTCCAAAATGGTATGGAACATATAGGATTATTCTGAAGGAGACACCTGTGGATAAGTGAAGCAAGAAAATAAATTGGAGTCCAAAAAGAAGGAAGAACTGTCAGACTAGAGTGCAGAGAAAGGGGAAAGTTGAGTGGGAACCTCTTAGTCCATGGTACTGATAGTATAAATATAGCAAAATTTTCAAGGTAATGTCAAATTAAATTTCAGGATACAATATTTAGAAAACAAAGCATATTTAAACTGGTTGGTATTAAAAAATAGAATGATACTGATATCTAAGGCCAGCGAAAACAGGGACCAGGAGGACTTGTCAGTGGTTGGAATCTACCACAACAGTGTGAGGGACAGAGGTTAGTTAAGAACAGAGAAGGGACCAGTTTGTCAATAGTTGGAAATGGTAATGCAAGACTAGAACTGAGTACTGAAAGTAGGTCAAGCAATATATACATCACCTTTCAGTGTCTGTATTGCAAACCAGAATGCACAAAAAGGAGTGAGAGAGACAGAGAGAGACAGAGATAGAGAGAGAGAAAGAGAGAGAGAAAGAGAGAGAGCCTGCCATAGAGGTAGGCTGTGGCAGGGGGTGGCAAATGGAGCACATTGGTGTTGGGAAATGTGTGCTGGTAGAGAGATGGGTGTTGGAACACTGTATGACTGAGACCCATCATGAACATCTTTGTAATGGTCCATCACATGGTGATTTAATAAAATAAAATTTAAAAAAAGGATAAAACCCAACCCCAGTATATGACCAGAGAGGTAAAATAGAGGTTAAGGCGCTTCCCTTGTATGCACTTAGCCCTGTTTCCATCCACAGCACCAAACATGGTCCCCTAAATGTCACCAGAAGTGATAGTAACCCTTGATCACAGAGTCATAGTAATCCTGACCACAGAGTCATAGTAACTGTGACCACAGAGGCATAGAAACCCCAGAGCACATTTGGGTTTGTCCTCACACCCCCTCCCCCCTGAGGAAAAGTTGGGATTTTCAGGTCAAAAAGATAAAGAGAAAAGTGGTGGCTAAAGTAAAGTTAATTGAGAGCAGGATGATAGCTCAGGTGTTAGCGCAGATGCTTACTGTGTGTAGAGATCTGAGTTAGATCTTTGGCACTGTGGCCCCTCTGACAGGTGGTCTTGTTGGATTCCAGGCACTTCTGGGTGACTGACCCAAGCAGCAAGCTATCAGACTCACAATTTTCAGGTATGACCTGGCTTTTCTCAGCACAAAATTTTATTAGAATGACCCCTTTCAAAAATAATAATTTTTATAAATCACAATGTCACACTGGGATGTAAGGCAGAAGGTTCTTTGAAAACTCTGGCTCCTCTTTCAGCTGACTTTGGTTTCAGGACCTTGTCAAAAGTTAAAATCGATGAAATCATTTTAAAATGGCATCAGGTGGCAGGTGCGTTCCTGCGCGTGGGCAGCCCCAAGGCACCCCTTTCCAGCATAAAGGGCTGGAACTTTGAGAAGGGGACCAAGCCACACACAGCTTTTTTTGGATCTTCCGCTGGACTACCTCCACCCCAACCCCCGACTCCGGAACCACCCAGCAACACTCCAAAATTCAAAACTGCATGGACGCGGGTATCTACCTGAGATACCACTAAAAGAAACCCCAAAAGAATACTCCAAGACACATCCTTATTAAAATGACAAAAATGATAGACAGAGATAGAATACTGAAAGCAACAAGATCAAAGAAGGAAATCACATACAAAGGAGCATCCCTGAGATTTGCAACAGACTTCTCAGAATAAACACTCCAAGCCGAAAACAATGGTGGGATATTGTGAAAAGACTCAATGAACTGCAGGCTTCACCAAGAATTCTTTACAGAGCTAGACTTACTTTAAGATGTAGGAAAGACACACAACTTCATGGATAAACAACAACTCAGAAAATTCATAGACTCAAAACCAACTTTAAAAGAAGGATTGGTGCTCGCTTGGCAGCACATATACTAAAATTGGAACAATACAGAGAAGATTAGCATGGCCCCTGCGCAAGGATGACACGCAAATTCGTGAAGCGTTCCATATTTTTTTGTATGGAGATGGGCACTGGTGGAGGGACGGGTGCTGAAACACTGTATGACCAAAACCCAAACATGAACTTTTTAATTGTATATCTTTTTATTTGTATTTCTCACGGTGGTATAATAAAATACTTAAAAAAAAAAAGAAGGATTGAAGGGTCTATTGTAAAATAAGACAACCCAAAACCACAAAAAAGTTTAAGCAGAAAGATGGCACAAAATCCAATGACAATAATATCTTTCAATGTCAATGGTCTAAATGCATCAATTAAGAGACACAGAGTAACAAAATGGATTAAAAAATTGAACCCAACATTCTGCTGCCTACAAGAAATACATCTGAATAATCAGAGCAAACACAGACTCAAAGTCAAAGGCTGGAAGACCATTCTCCACGCAAACAACTCCTCCAAAAAGGCGGGTGTGGCCATAATCGTATCTGACAATATAGACTTCAGGCTGAAAAAGGTTAAAAGGGACAATGAAGGCCATTTCTTAACAATTAAGGGGTATGTATACCAGGAAGAAATCACACTACTAAACATATATGCGCCAAACGAGGGGCCAGCAAAATACTTAAAACGACTATTAATAGACCTCAAAGAAGACATTAACAGTAGCACAATAATAGTCAGAGACTTCAACACTGCCTTATCGACTATGGATAGATCGACAAGACTGAAACTCACCAGGGAAATACTGGACCTGAAGGAGGAAATGGAGGAAAGAGAGCTGGTTGATATATACAAGGATTTTCATCCCAAAAAAGCTGAATGTACATTTTTTTAAAGTGCACATGGAACATTCTCCAAGATAGACCTTATACTGAGCCACAAAGCATACCTCAACAAAATAAAAAAGATAGAAATTTTGTCAACTATCTTTTCAGATCATGATGCACTGAAAATAGTAGTTAACCACACACAGAAGAAGGAAGTCAAACTAAACACCTGGAAACTGAACAGCTCACTGCTGAACAACAAATGGGTCATAGAAGAAATCAAACAGGAAATCCAAAGATTCCTAGAAACAATGAAGATACCAACTATCAGAACTTGTGGGACACAGCAAAAGCTGTGTTAAGCGGAAAGTTCATAGCTCTGCAAGCATTCATCAGGAAACAAGAAAGGGCCCACATAAATAACCTGACTTCACAGCTGAAAATATTAGAAAAAGACCAACAAAAGAAGCCCAACCCAGGCAGAAGGAAGGAAATAATAAAACTTAGGGAGGAAATCAACGAGCTGGAAACCAAAAAAAACAATCTGAAAGATTAATGAAACCAAGAGCTGGTTCTTTGAAAAAATTAAACAAGATCGACAAAGCACTGGCAAGACTTGTAAGGACAGGGAAAGACAGAACCCAAATAAACAGAATCAGAAATGAAAAGGGTGACATCACAACAGAAAAGACAGAAATCCAAAAGATCATCAAAGATTACTTTGAGAACCTGTATGCCACGAAACATGAGAACCTATAAGAAATGGATAAATTCCTGAAGTCCTATAACCTCCCACGATTGAAACAAGAAGACCTTCAATACCTGAATAAGCCTATCACCATCGAGGAAAATGAAACAGTAATTAAAAGTCTGCCCAAACACAAAAGCCCAGGTCCAGATGGGTTCACTAGGGAACTCTACCAAATCTTTAAGGAGGACCTACTGCCTGTCCTGTTCAAGCTCTTCCAGGAAATAGAAGAAATAGGAACACTCCCAAACAGCTTCTATGAGCGCACACATCACCCTGATTCCAACAGGGTTATGACAGGGAAGAGACAACACAAAGAAGGAAAATTACAGACCAGTCTCCTTGATGAACACAGATGCTAAGATCTTCAACAAAATACTAGCAAACAGAATCCAAAGACTCATCAAAAAGATCATACATCATGACCAAGTAGGATTCATCCCGGAATGCAAGGATGGTTCAACACTCACAAATCAATCAACATAATACATCATATCAATAAGAGAAAAAATAAAAACCATATGATCCTATCAATAGATGCAGAAAAAGCATTTGACAAGATCCAGCACCCATTCATGATTAAAACCCTCCAGAAAATAGGAATTGAAGGAAGCGTCCTCAAGATGGTCAAAGCCATCTACCAAGAGCCCACAGCGAGTATCATTCTCAATGGGGAAAAATTGAAAGCCTTCCCCTTCAGATCAGGAACACGACAAGGTTGCCCTCTCTCATCTCTTTTATTCATTATAGTACTGCAAGTACTCGCCATAGCAATCAGAGAAGAAAAGGACATTAAGGGCATCCAGATAGGCAAGGAAGAAATCAAGCTATCATTATTTGCAGATGACATGATATTATACTTAGAGAATCCTAAACTCTCCACCCAAAAACTCTTAGAAACAATAGGTATGTATAGTAGAGTGGCAGGGTACAAAATCAATACCCAAAAGTCTGTGGCTTTCCTATACAAAAATAATGAAAGAGAAGAAAGGGATATTAAGAAATCGATTCCATTTACAATTGTACCACAGAAAATCAAATACCTAGGAATCAGCTTAACCAAGTGTGTGAAGGACCTATACAAAGAGAACTACAAGACACTGCTTCAAGAAATAAAAAGAGGACACGAGGAAATGGAAACACATTCCCTGCTCATGGATGGGGAGAATTAACATTGTCAAAATGGTAATACTCCCTAGAGTTTTGTACAGATTCAATGAGGTTCCTATAAGGATACCCATGACATTCTTTAAAGAAATTGACCAAACACTCCTTATATTCATATGGAATAATAAACCCTCACAGATAGCTAAAGCAATCCTTGGGAAAAAGAAGATGGGAGGCATCACCTTTCCCAACCTCAAACTGTACTACAAAGCAGCAGTAATAAAAACAGCATGGTACTGGAATAAAAACAGACCTGTGGACCTATGGAACAGAGTTGAGTATCCTGACACCCACCCTCAAAAACATGATCAGTTAATCTTTGATAAAGGTGCAAAGAGTTCAAACTGGAGTAAGGGAAAGCCTCTTCAACAAGTGGTGCTGGGAAAACTGGACAGCTACATGTAAAAAAAATGAATTTGTACCTGTGTCTAACACCTTGCATAAAAATCAGATCAAAATGGATTAAAGATCTCAATATCAGACCTGAATCCATAAAGTACATTGAAGAAAATATAGGAAAAACCCTCCATGACATTGAAGCTAAAGACATCTTCAAAGGTGAAACACCATTAACAAAGCAACTAGAAGAAAAGATAAACATATGGGACTACATGAAACTAAAGAGCTTCTGCACCTCAAAAGAAACAGTGACCAAGATAGACATCCCACAGAATGGGAAAGAATATTCACCCAATACCCATCTGATAAGGGGTTAATATCCAGGATATATCAGGCACTGGTACAGCTATATAAGAAGAAAACAGCCAACCCCATTAAAAAATGGGGAGAAGAGATGAACAGAAACTTTGGCAAGGAAGAAATTCGAATGGCCAAAGGGCATATGAAAAAATACTCATCATCACTAATCATCAGAGAGATGCAAATCAAAACAACAATGAGATATCACCTCACACCACAGAGACTGGCCCATATCCAAAAGGGTAAAAGCAACAAGTGCTGGCGTGGATGTGGGGAAAAGGGGACTCTCATACATTGTTGGTGGGAATGTCGACTTGTACAACCTTTCTGGAAGACGATATGGACATTCCTCCAAAGACTAGAAATTGAGCTCCCTTTTGACCCATCCATACCACTCCTGGGAATATACCCTGGGAAGCCAAAAACACACAGTGGAAACATAATCCGCACTTTTATTTTCATAGCAGCACTATTCACAATAGCCAGAACCTGGAAACAACCAGTATGCCTGAGAACTGATGACTGGATAAAGAAACTGGTACAGCTACACAATGGAATACTATGCAGCTGTTAGGAAAAATGAAGTTATGAAATTTGCCTATAAATGGATGGACATGGAAAGGATCATGTTGAGTGAAATTAGTCAGAAGGAAAAAGACATAGAATGACTGCATTTATTTGCATGACGTAAATATATCAGGTGGTCTTACCAAAAGTGGAAATTACCGCAAACTGAGGGAGTCAGAGGTTATGTAAGACAGAGAAGGGAACATGTGTGAATAAATGTTGAAAGGGCTGATACCAACATAGAACTGAGCACTAAATACAGGCAAAAAAAAATGCACATGATGGCTTCCAAGTGTATATAGTGCGACCCACAATGTGTAGGAGAAGGAAGGGAGAGAGAGGGAGAAAGAAAAGAGATAAAGAACCTGCCATTTAGGCAGGCTATGGGAGGAGGGAGGGAATTGGGGACATTGGTGGTGGAAAATCAGCACTGGTGGAGGGTGGGTGCTGGAACACTATGTGACAGAAACCTCCAAACATGAACAACGTTGTAATTGTATATCTCACGGTGGTATAATAAAATGTTTAATTAAAAAAAATGGCATCAGGTGGGCTGGAGCAATAGCCCAGCTGGTAGGGCGCTTGCCTTGCATGTGGCCGGCCTGTACCAGCTTGGGTTCGAGCCCTGGCATCCCATATGGTCCCCGGAACACTGCTAGGAGTGATTCCTGAGTGCAGAGCCTGGAGAAACCCCTGACATTGCTGGGTGTGACCCAAAAAAGCAAAAAAAAAGGCATCAGGGACTGGTTCTAGCTCAGTGGTAGAGTGCATGCTTCAATGTATGGAACCATGGGTCAAATCCCATGTTACCCCACGCCATCACTGCCAATGAGCCTGGGAGCAAATACTGGAAAATTTTATCACCCTCCTCTCCTTCAACTGGACCAAAAGCAATTGTTTTTCAAGTAAAGTGAATGACTGGTGATTATTGACTTTGCACTGGAGTTGTATTTAGTCAATTTGTCATCATCTTAAACATCAGTAAACATCTTAAACATCTTAAACATCAGTAGCCATTACCTCTTAACCGTCACTGACAATTTTTCTTTCACTTCCTCTTTCCCTCCCTCTTTTCCTCCTTTCCTTCTCCACAAATAAGACACACTTCTGCCATGATTGTAATAATTACATGAAAGAACAATTGCATAATTTCTTTATAGTTTTACCACTTGCATATGTATCAGCAAATGCTGCAATTCAGTTTGTTTGGTTTTCAAACTTTATTTAGAATTTATATAACTTTAAATATTATATAGTCTTTATGTAAAGTTTCCATTCCCTGTTGTTGAAAAAAAGTATTCTTTTGTTCTTGTTTATTGTAATAGTGAAAGCTTTTCTAAATAGTTGAATAAATATTCATCCTGCTCTTGAGGAACATTAAGGAATATTATGAGTAATACTAGTAAGAACAGTCTTCTTTATGTGCAAAAGCACACATGATGAATAAACATTTAGAACTTCTAGGTGAAATAACATATGGCTCATCAGTTTTAGTAAATAATGTCAGTCTTCCCAATTACTTACAGTCAACTTACACTCTAATCAGCAGCATAAGAGTTTCCACTGATCTATATCCGTAATCATATTGGTCATGCACAGTCTTTCTTGATTTTAGTAGCTGTGTGGTTTTATAGCAGTATCTTTTATTTTAATTTGAATTTTCCATATATCTAATATACTTATTGGCCGTTTATACATAGTGTTTTATGAGGTGGCTATTCTAATCTCTTGTCCATTTATCTAGTTCTTTTTTTTAAAGTATAGAATAGAGGGCTGAGTAGTGATCTGGATTATCCACCATGGAAAATAGGATGGAAATTTATCAAAATATGAACCATCAATTCAAATTCTTGGTATCCCAACATGAAAACTTTGATTTAAAAAGAGATATGAACGCCTATATTCATTGCATAATAGTACAATAGCCAGGGTTTAGAAATGATCCAATGTTGAGTAACATCTTATACATATATACATATATATATATATATATATATATATATATATATATATATATATATATATATATATATATATATATATACAATGGAACACTAGGCAGTCACAAGGAATAATAAAGCCATGCATTTGACTGACTGAAATTTGGAGGAAAATATTAAGCATGTGATGTTAAGCAAAATAAGTCAGAAAGAGGACAATGGAATGTAAGGTGTTAAAAAAGGGCACATGTTGGCCTTAGATTACAGATATGAAAATACCAAGGAAGGAAATAAATGGAAGCCAGGAATAAAAGGTGGCATGGAGATGAAATAGAGGCAAGGGTCAGGGACCATGTACACATTGGTGGTGTAGAGGCAAGGCATTCAGATACATAAAACCACTAGCGTCAACACTACCGTAAGCTGGGACCCAAACTCAAGGAATCAAACCTAAAAATGTATCTAGTTAGGAGGTGGGCTGGGGCGCTAGAAGGGAACCTAGGACATGGGTGGAAGTACATTGACACTGGTGATGAAACTGGGGTTGGAAATGGTATGCCTGGAATTTAATTGTTTATAGCTTTGTAAATCATGGTGCCTAAATAAAAATTAAAAGTCAAGAACATTGTTTAAAGGTGCCAGGAGATGGCTCAACATATTGGACCAAATGTTGGCATGCAGAAACATCAGGTTCCCCAACACATACCACTTGCC
>JAJIBD010009695.1:0-60692 GCA_021461705.1 Cryptotis parvus
CTCTAGCAAATAGATGATTAACGGGAAGATCGTGGATCGTGGATCGTGAATACCTTAATTATAGGTAATACCTTGATATAATCTTGTCTATTTTTTTGCATCTTAAAAAAGGAGTAACTCTGAATAGCTAAAACAAGTTCACAATTAAGTAAACCCAACGTAGGAATAACTGAGTGATCATCATTGGAACTGCAGCATTTTGATCATCTAAAATGAATCAAAAAGTAACTTTTAAAATTCTTTCCAAGAGAGAAACAAGAAAGTTTCCAGATGTGTTTTATTATTTCACATGATAATTTTAACTTCCAAATAAACATAGAAAACATAAAATATTAGGCTGAACAACATCAAATTGCTATTTTTGTTGATCAAAAAATAAAATGAATAATGCCCAACCTAGCATATATCCTGAAAAATGTTATAGATAGTTCAGCAAATGTAACATTGTCCACATATCTAGTTTCCAAAGAAATAGATCATAACAATATGGCTGAAAGTTTAACCAAAACAATACAAACTTCAGTTGAACAAAGAAAACTTCATCACTTGATCACTTGACATCCCGTTATTCATCGATTTGCTTGAGTAACATTTCCATTTGACCCTATCATGTGCCAGTGTAGCCCAATGGCATCTGGTTGCTTCAGGAATACAAAGACCCTCAAACCGCTCTTTCAGGGTCTTGACAAAGAAGTCTGAACATCTTGTAGGTGGGAGTCCACGTGATCTTTTGACATCCCGTGGGATCCAGTCGGTAATGGCTCTAGTCCAGCAGTTGTCTCCAAATTGCATTACATGTCCAGCCCATCTGATGTTTGATGCCTTGGCAAAGACAGCGTCCCTGACTCTGGAACAGCAACAGAGGTCAGAACTCCAGATTCCTTTTTTCAATTGAGTGAAGCATGATATTCCAAGCATAGCTATTTCAATTCCTCTTTAGGAGCCTCGAATAGCATTTTCATCCTGCTTTCGTAGGGTCCAGGTCTCTGAGGCGTATGTTAATGCAGGGAGAACGGTGTGATTAGGATTGAACCCACTTTAGCTATGTGCAAGGCAATTACGTGATCGCTATACCAAATATCCAGTTCTTTTTACCGTAGATTTATGAACTCTCATCTCATGTCCATAGGACTAACAAAGGGAACACTGAAATTTGATATGAATGGGAAACATGGGAACATCTTAGGAGATAGAAGAATCCTATTTATACATCATTAGCATAGAACTACTTGGACAGTGTCTAGGAGGGGAAAAAAATGAGCCTGAATTTTTTATTAGGTTTGATAGACAGCAATAGCCTACTATTGGTTACTCGGGATCAGACCCATAAACTAATACATGAATATTAGAAAGAAAAAAAATCACTACCATTATTTTATCATCTCTGAAAGAATTCCTGAAAGATACAAGGGCACAGTATTAGAAGAGTCCTGTAAGAGGGCACAGTGTTTGCCATTTTTTCCTTGCTATCTCATGCCAAGCCAGAGATCTCCCTGAGCCCAATGCTCTGTGGGTGTGTCTGCTGCTGGGTGGGTCTGTCTGTTGCTGGGCTCATCAAAGTGCCAAGTCCACACTAAGTGCCAGGTCCACACCAACACTTCAAGCAATGGTTCTTCCCACAGTTCTTCTGTTTCGGATGTGAGACTAGTTTGGCTTCTTCTCCAACGACTTTGTTCTTTGCTTGGAGTCACCCTTTTTTGTTGCCATCCATTTTGACAATGAAACAAACTATCTTCTTACACACATAAGAGAGGTTGTAAAAATAGAAGCCAAGGGCAATGGGCATCAAGTTTCCACGTGCTTTGCTGTAATTGTAAATTGGCGTGCCCAACTAGGCAAAGTGGTAGTTATGGTGCCCTTAATTATGATGGTAGATGTCAAGAGATTAAGGGGTATGTAAGAAAGGAAGAAAACAAACAAGATTTAATATTTTGCTGTTGTTTGTGGTTACCCCTCACACTTTTCATCTAAGCTCTACCCCCCTCAGACAGTCAACTCTCTCCCAGCCGAGCCATAGAACATTTTGTATACTTTGAGACTGAGAGCACCCGGAGTCTCTAAAAATAAATAAGAGTATGTGGCATCCTGGTCTTCTATAAGTAAATAAGAATATCAGTCATCACAGAGTCTGCACAACTAGATGGGGGTCTTGAAAATTAAGTCATCTCTTGGTTTTTGCATAAGGATAACTGGTTACTGTTAAGTAAAAAGAGTAACAAAGCATATTAAATTACTTTTCTTTAAATTAAAGGATGGAGAATGGAAAAAGCATATCGTTGCTTTCATTTCGGGTGGGAAAATTACAAAAACTCAAAACATTTTGAAAGCGCTTTAAGCAAACAAAATTGCTATCATTTTGGGATGCTCTCATGAGTCAAGTCTAGACTATCCCTTTCTTCCTTTCTCACATACATATCACCCACATGTTCAGATTTCATCTGTCTGGGAAAGAAAAATAAGGTATTTTAATCCCCCTTTAATGTCCTAATCGTATTCCCGAGTTCTCCTCCCCAATATTCTCAGGTTTGCTGAATCTGTGGCTCTGGTTACTGAGAACAGCTCAGAGTCTGAGCCCGTTCTTCCCCTCCTACTCAGTAATGGCAGAACTGAGATGTTGGAGTCTAGCAGCGAAATGCCCCCTGAGTTACATTAGCCTGGATTATTACAGCATGGCAGACTCTTGAGCAAAGGCATAGAATAAGCTTTTGTTTTCTCTCTCTCCCTTTCTGTTTTGTTCTCTTTTTGTATCTTGTAGTTTTTTAGCAATAAAGCTCAGGAAAAGGCAGCTATTCCCCTGAGGAAACACAACCTTTACCTCAATCCACAATCTGAGTGAACTGCCTGCCTAAGCCTATCACCCTTTTGTTCATCTATTACCTGAAGCTATTTCCTGTCATTATCTCTGAGTTACTTCAGTTCCCCTTTTTACTTCCTCAGCTTTTTTCAACTCGTGTTGAACTTGTGTAGACAATTCTCTATATTCAATTGTCATTGTTTGAAACATTTAGTATATTCTGTTTTCTGTTGGACCTTGGGTGATGCAATTGTATACTTCAGTCCACCTGGTTTACGGAACTGGTGGACTGAAGCACCAAATTATGCTGGTTTACCGAACTTATGGGAATTCCAGAACGTCTTCTGCACAAGAATATGACATTCCTGTTCATATACCTAATATACTTACACACATTTACTTCAAAGAGCAGTTCCAAGAAGCCTATCTTAGAAAACTTTCTTTTTGTTGCAAAACATATATGCACACACAGAGATGCCCATAGGAATATTAGTGACAGTTATTTCATGGTAGGGAACATTAATAGATTTTAATCAACCAGATGCCATTGGGCTACATTGGCACGTGATAGCGTCCAATGGAAATGTTACTGATGCCCGCTAGAGCAAGTCGATGAATAATGGGATTCAAGTGATCAAGTGATTCCCAATTTCATCACTGTCACTGTCTTCCCATTCATCATCGATTTGCTCAAGCGGGCACCAGTAACATCTCCATAGGTCCTGTCTCATGCTAGTAGAGCCCAAGGGCATCTGCTTGCTCCAGGAACATAAAGAGCCTCAAACCATGCCATCAGGTCATGGGAATGAGGTCTATAATTGTTACTGGTATTCGGCATATCAAATACGACATGGGTAGCTTGCCAGGCTCTGCCATGAGGGTAGCATAATCTTGTAGTCCTCTCTACAATTTCATACTCAAGGGTAAATAGTTTGACTATTCTACAATACTGGCTTTTGTTTGGTTTTGTTGACATATTTGATATTTGGCATATTTGGGGCTGGAGGCGATAGCCCAGTGGGTAGAGTGTTTGCCTTGCCGTAGCCGGCCCATGCCGGCCTGGGTTCGATCCTCGGCATCCCATATGGTCCCCCCAAGTACTGCCAGCAGTGATTCCTGATATTTGGCATATTTGATATGCCAAATACCAATAATTATAGACCTCATTCCCATGACCTGATGCAATGGTTTGAGGCTCTTTATGTTCCTGGAGCAAGCAGGTGCCCTTGGGCTCTACTTGCATGAGACAGGACATATGTAGATGTTACTGGTGCCAGCTAGAGCAAATCGATGATGAACGGGGAAGACAGTGATACAGTGGTTTGTTGGTTTGGAGCTATACCCAGCTGTGTTGAAGACTTACACCTAGCTCTGTGCTCAAAGATCAATCCCTGGTGATGCTAAGGAGACCATATATGGTATTGGGGGCAAGCAGGGAAAGAGGGTGGGACTGGATGGGCATAGAGCTAAACAGTGTTGGCACATGTAAGGCAAACATCTTAACTGCTGCACTATTTCTCTGTCCCCACAGTGAAAAGGAATGTTTATTTATTTAATATTTTTTTCTCTGCACAACAATGAAATAGTGCAGAAAACATTTTAATCCTACCGAAGAAATTCTGCTCACTTTTTTCTCCCAGGTTTATTTAAATGTTCCTTTGTTTTCTATCTTTTTTTCAAATTTTATTATACCACCATGAGACATATAAACTGTTCATGATTAGGTTTCAGCCATACTGTGTTTCAGCACCCATCCCTCCACCAGTGCACATTTCCTACCACCAATGTCCCCTGATTCCTTCCCCCTCCCCCAACCTGCCTCCATGACAGGCACTTTTGCCTTCTCTCTCTGTCTCTCTGACTCTCTGTCTCTGTCTCTGTCTGTCTGTCTTTCTCTCTCCCACCCTTCCTTCTCTTACACATTATGGTTTGCAATACAGATATTTAGGGGTTATCATGTATATCCCTTTTGCTTATATTCAATATTCAGTTCTAGGGTAGGATTACCATTTTCAACAATTATTAGCACTGTGTTCCTTTTCTTTGTCTTACCTAACCTCTGACTCCCACACACTTGCAATAGATTTCACCCACTGACAAGTCCTCTTGATCTATGTTTTGCCTGGTCTTGGATATTAGTACCATACTATTTTTTTTTATATCCTACAAATGAATGCAGTCATTCTATATCTGTCCTCTGGCTAATTTAACTTAACATGATACTCTCCTTGTCCATCCATTTATAGGCGAATTTCACAACTTCACTTTTCCTAACAGCTGCCTAGTATTCCATTGTGTAGATGTACCATAGTTTCTTTTCCCAGCCATCTATTCTCAGGCACTCAGTAGGACACTTACCTTTCATGTGACAAGCCTGCTGTGTGTGATCCCCAGCACCATATTATGGTCCCCTGAGGCATGCTAGGAGCGACACCTGGCACAGAGACAGGAGTAATCCCTGAGCATTGTTGGATATGGCCCCAAAGAAAACAAAAAAAGTGCACAGGATGTGTAATGGGGAAAAGGTACTCAATTCTGTAGTGAAAGAAAGGAGTAGTCAGCAAACTCCTCATATCTCAAATTAGGCAGGGAAGGGAAAAATGAGGGAAGGAAGAAGAAAGGTGAGCTATGATCAGAAAATTAATGCTAAAACTTATTTTTGAGTGTTTATATCCATATTTATATTCTCTGTTAGTAGTAAACTATATTAAGCTACAAAATGACCAGAGAGGGAATATTCCTAGGAAATAATAGCACGGGAGTGTCACCACCAGATACAGCCTTCTCTCTTACTGTCCTAACGGTGATGTCAAAACGTAGAACAATAACAACGCTAACAGCTTAGGGAATGTCACCAACAAGATACAGTCTTCTCTCTTACTCTCCTAATAGTGATGCCAAAGCACAGAATAATATAACCTAAAGTTCAAAAAGGGAAGTTTTCCTCTTTAGATTGCATCAGACTCCAGAAACGGCACTGCCAATTCAAGATCTATAAAGCAAACTTTTATTTTTAATGTTCAATCTAGAAAATTAAGCTAAACCCAGATAGAAATCCCAAGTGTGCACCCTTTTTAAATATAATAATTTGTTTCATGCCTAAAGTCTGACAAGAATCAATACAGGACAGGAAGGTGTTAGGGGCAAGAGATATAGAAGAAACTAAATGAGGTAGAATCCAAAATCTTCAGAAACCACAGTGGAATAAGACTGCTGAAACTCTGAATCTATTCAGTACAATGCACAATAGTCAAGAAGAAAATAAATTGAGAATCAATAGTCTCAAATTCTGAAATTGCCTGAGAACTCTGAACAATATATTTAGCTTCCCTTTTCAAGCAACGCACAACAGGTTCAAGTCTTCTAGAAACCACAACCTAGACAAAACTCACAAATCTTATTTGCCATTGTACTACAGATATTACCATTCTATATTCATGCATTGATGTGAGTAACATGTCCTTGAAAAGAACAGGAACTAAAAAGTCATGTTCTAGAATTCTGCCACATGTTTTTATTCCATTTAGATTTTCTAATGTTATTGTTTCCATTTATGCCTCCTGAAAATAGAAGGAAATACTAACCTGTTGCTCAATCTCCCAAACTCGCTGTCCATATCATCCTCGGTTTTTGCCTTCTTTTTGGGGAAAAAAAGATGAATGAATTCATGTCATAAAATACAGCTTACCTGAGGCTAACAAATCTCATATGAAGAAAGAAAATACGGTCCTTGAAAAGCATCCTTAGCTTCTGGATTTTGTTATTGCCTCCCCTGTGTTCAAGGTGCTTTCTTCCAAAGTTGTTGAAACTTTACAATATTCCTGATGATCACAAATACTCATTTAGAAATCAAATTCCTTACTCAATGGATATGAATTAGCATTTTCATCTTATGATTTTTATCTTATCTAGAAATAAGATAAATGCTCCAGGATGAACTTTGGAGGAACTGGGGAGGGATAGTCCAGTATGGCATATCTGACTGCAAGTAGAGACCTTCTTTAACTAGATCCTCAATCCTAGAAAGCAACTCTATTAAAGAAAGAATGTTGCAGATATTTTAAAAAGATTTATTGTTCACACTAAAAAGTAGATAGAACAAGAAAATAAGTGTAACAGATAAATTGGTTTCAGAATCCTATTTCTGTAAAATTATTCAGAAGACAGTCAAATGATAAGCATTTGCTTCATGATAGGACATTAGCAGTGTATTCTCTAGGTTATACTACTGTTCAATTTGACTATTTCATTATAGTTTCAATTTCATGGCTTAAATTATTGTAGTAATAGTACTCATGGCCATAATACTACTGAGGGCTTAAGAAAATGCCAAGGAAAAAAAATTTGCTAAGTTGTCTCAACTCCTTCATGGAAGGACATGTATCATTCCAGTGTTTGTTCACTTCTAAGTAAAGAGATAACCACTTTCTACGAAAAAGCACCAAGAGAGCAGGGTGAAAGATAAAGAAGATAAAGAAGAAGGTGGAATTTGAAATCTGTTTCAGTTCATACAATGAATGAATATCTGAAACATTCAGAAAAAAAATAGCAAGTTTCCCAGAGGGGGAAAGAGATGGAAGAGAAGGGAAAGATTTATTAAATAGCTAATAAATGTAATGGCTAATAAATTGCTACATCTGCAATATCCCTTGATACCGAACTCCATCACCTTCACATTAAAAATTTCTTCCTCAAGTCTTATTCTAATCTTTCTTTATTTTTACTGCAACTTATTATATTTTGTTGTCCAGAATTATAAAGAATAATTGTTTTACAAACTTCTGTTTAACATTCTGCACAGATGTAGACTAGAATTAAAACATCCTTCGGACACCCTAAGCTTTAAAAATCGAACCTGTTGCTAATTAACGATATGACCACTTTCATTCCTTGATAGATCTTCCAATTTTCCAGTTTTCACATTTATGTTAATGTAGAAAAAATTAAATTAAAAGATTACCATACAGACTTTTTTCTTGATTGTATTCCCTTCTCTACATTACATTGGGTAGGCTTATTACCACAATGTTATCATATTGCTGACTTATTCAGAATGCAGTCAAATCAACTTCAGGTCCTTTCCCTTTTATTCTTGGGCACAGAGAGCTCTTTCTCAACTGGCAATTAAGATGTTTACATTCTGTCCCTAAATTAACTGAGCAAATATATTGAAGTGATAGCCAGAGGATGTAAGAAATTAGAGTCAACAGACTTTAGAGAATAAAACTAGAAGTTCATTGGTTCCCTGCAGCATCATATTTTAAGAACAAGTTCAAATTTGTTTGAATTAATCAGTTTTATTTGCTAACTTTTGACATCTCATAAAATACAAAATGTTAAGGTGGTCAACAAATTACCTTAGCTGACCTTAATTTCTTAGAAGAAATTGTGTGTATATATATGTATATATGCATAATATGCATAATATGTATATACATACATATATATGCACATATGTATATACATATATATGTATAATATATAATATATAAACATATATTTGAACATATATGGACATATATTTGATGGTAGAAGACTTACAAATAAAGGGAGTGGGTTGATTGATAAGTTTGCATCATTAATAAAATTTTGCAAATGATATAGAGATTAGCCTAAAATTTGTGCTTAGATCAACAGACAGAAAATTAGCTCCATTCAGCCTCTGTATAGATTTAATGACTGCATAGAGGATTTTTCTATATCTAGGAATAAATGACAGGAGACTTAGCCAGAGATCAAAGATAACTGAACATTCCTTAGAAACCCATGTGCTACAATGAAATGAAGCTATGTGCCTCAATGGAATCCAATATTTATGGGACGTGTACAAATTGAAAAGTATATCCAGTATATCCAGTTTTTAATAAGTGTAATAAAATAATAATCATATTAATCACCAGAGATAGAGATTTATTTTACTAGTATTATTTTCCGCTGGCCTACTGAGACAGCACTCAACTTAGGCTCATAAAATCTGCATACATAATCTTTCCCAGATTGAATAAAAATTAATGCTATGTAAGTCAGCAAAATAAAGGAAGTGAGTTGAACTTTATATGACATCACCTTTCATTTCTCTCAAAAAATCTCACATTATCAAATACTTTCAACGAATTCTTCCATTGTTCTATATGCATGGGTATCATCAAGATTTGTCAACGTTTAACCTGAACTGTTTTCAGTCAGTACTTACTCTTTTCTCAAGTGACCAAAAATGCTTTTCCTTTCTCATCACCATCTTCTCATGATCTCTCTAAAAATCTATCAGGTGATCTTTAGATATTTGTCTATACATTTTTTCCTACTAGAATTATATTCTGTTGAAGTTTCATTGTTATGAAAAGTAGTTTTCATTCTGCACTTATTAGGATACTGGGTCACACATTACAGAAAAGCCAATAAAGGAAGAAAGCAGTCACATGACCACCAACAACCTTTCAGGAGGCTAAAGAATGGAGTGTCTTTACAGGAAGTTATCAACAAGCTAAAAATAGAGTAATGTTTGTCCATTAATGAGGGAAAAAAACAGAGAAGAGAGATTCTGGCAACCATTAACTATTAAATCTATTCACGCAAAAATACTTTATGATTATTTTGCTTTTGTGCTAGTGAACATTTAAAAAGTAAACCATTTTAAATAAATATTAGAATATCATAATTACACCTAACTACCAAAAGTGCAATAAATTTTGTTAGGATTATTTTCAACTTCATTATGTAAGTTATAAGAAAACTTTTTTTACCTAAAGAATTATGATCAATCCACCACACATTTTTTTTTAAATATGCTTTGCAGAAACTTCATATTCAATCAAGATGCCCCCTCAACTCTCAGTATACTACTGGAGGTGGTGGGGGGGTGGGGGAGATAGGGGAGTGTTACTGAGCAATAAAATTCTGTTCCCACAATTTTTCAATTTATCTTTGTTTATTTCATATATATTTATATTAATTTGTAGATATTTCTTGATATATGTCATATATATTTAGCTGTAGACCACACTGTTCAATCACAGATATTTTCTAACCTCAGAGAGATAAATACTATTCTTGATAAGCCCATCTCCATTGTTTTAACAATTAATTTTTAAAAATCAAGTTGCACTACAAGCAGAAAACTAAAACGCTGATGACATATATGCAGAAATTTTTTTCTCAAAAAGAATGTGATTTATAGATAGGTGTACTCAAATGATAGGATAAAACAACCTTGGTCTGAAGTTAATGTTAGATCTTAGCATTTTTACCTGCCTGAAGACTATTTATGACTTCCTATCAAGTCTTACCCTGCCATTGCAGAAAAAGAATGGTATTCTTTGAATTCCACAGCCTTTCCCCCACCCAGTCTCTAAAATTCTTTTACTCTTGTCTGCTACATGCTTCTTGATATTTAGAATCTCAGAACATTTTCAATAGACAGAAATCTGACCTCTGATGTCTCACACAGTTATCATTTCCAAAAGAACACCTACTCAATCCTTTTAACGGTAATTCTTGCCAAAAGTTTTAAATGAGGTAGAATCTCCAAAGGCTAGAACTTTTTCTTGGCAGAGGGACACACAGGAGTTGGGAAATGCTTTGAAAGAAAAAAAGATCTACTTTTTCTTTTTTTGACATACTAAAGTTTTTATCTTTGCCAAGTGCTTCTTCAGTGTCTAAAGGACATTGACTAAAGGACATAAAGTACATGCCCTTATGAGACTCTGTTCAATGGAAGTTATAGGACCCATGCAGTTTACCCTTCAAAGAAAGGTAAGGTTTTCACTTCCAACCTAACCTTCCTAATCTTACTCTTTTTTACTTCTTCACTCAGTTTAGGTATAAATTCCACATAACTATAATATTTTCCTTAATTTGTTGTTTTACTTATAATTTTATACATTTTCATGCCCCAAGACTCACAGACATGGGGCAGAGCTGCTACCAGCTCTCCCTGTGCCCAGCCGCTCACAAGGTGCCCGGGAGAGATGGCGGGTTCTAGCCCTTTTCCACCACCCCAGCAGAGCCTTGCAACAAACCAGACAACCCCCACCCCCACCCCATGAGGGCAGCCATTTTCCATATCAGGACTTCCCTCGCCCAGAACTCAACCCAGCAGAAGAGTCTATCACAGTCCGGTTCATCAATAAATGCTGTATTTAGAGGTGACTACAAGAGTATGCCACCCACACGGCAAGCCTGGCAAGCTACCCATGTCGTATTTGATATGCCAAATACCAGTAACAATTATATTAGGTTATTCCCATGACTTAATATAATGGTTTGAGGCTCTTTATGTTCCTGGAGCAAGCAGATGCCCTTGGGCTCTACTAGCATGAGACAGGACATATGGAGATGTTACTGGTGCCGGCTCGAGCAAATTGATGATGAACAGGAAGATAGTGATAGTGATAGTGATTTATTCATTTGTTTGTGATTATACTAGTAGAACACATGCTTAATTTATTCCCTCCAAAGTAAAAATATTTCATTTTGTAACACGCTCTACTAATACTATCTCCAATAAATGGAGAGCTAAAAGTAGCTCTCTAAGAATTTATTTTTTAAAATATTTTATTATACCTCTGTGAGATATACAATTACAAAGTTGTTCATGTTTGGAGGTTTCGGCCATACAGTGTTCCAGTACCCGCCCTCCACCAGTGCCCATTTCCCACCACCAATGTCCCCAATTCCCTCTCCCCTCCCACTCTCTAAGAATTTAAATTTCAAGAATTATGAAATATATTGAATAGTATGTATGCTTAGGTCATCACTACCGATGGCAGATGAACAACGGTTGTGCAAACTATTCCCTAGTCTTTTCAGAAAAGTCTCTCATATGTCTGAATGGCCTTGGACTAGGGGGAAGGGGTCAAAAGTAGTGAAAACTAGTAACTCAAATAGCATTTCAAACGGTGGATTAAAAATGTGGAACTACTATTACCAAACAATATTTTTATTTTCTATAGCAATGCAAACAAACTATGTAAGAAAAATTAAATAATATTTTATTATAATTAATGAAAATGCACAGTAACAGATTTAGGACTAGATTTTTTTTGTGAGTTTCTCATAGTGTGACACCACCACAGTAAGCTGCCATTTTGAACCTCTGCACAGCCTCCTCCCAATGGACTGTGAGCACTGAAGGGTGTTATACAGTAGAAAACAGTAGAAAAATTAATAACTTTAGACAGAAATGAGTCAGGAGACCTTGTACAGGATTGCAGCATATGCATTGCTAATATAGAACCCAGATTTGATCCCGGCACTGCGTAAGGTTCCCTAATATTCTCAAAGTATGATCTCTAAGCACAGAACAAAGAGTAAGTCCTGAGAACAGCCAGATGTGTTCCCTATCTCTCTCTCTCTCTCTCTCTCTCTCTCTCTCTCTCTCTACACACACACACACACACACACACACACAGATAGAAAAGCAAATAGAAATGGAAAGTATCAACCTACAATTTACATAATAAACTGTTGCAAAATTATGGACATTTAAAACAACATTAAGGTGATGGCATTTATTACCCAAGGTAGGACTTATTTTTGTCTTGTTTTTTGGGTGACACCTGGTTATGCTCAGGAGTTACTTCTGGGTCTTCACTCAGGAATTATTCCTGGAGGTGCTTGGGGACCATATGGGATGCCAGGGATAGAAACCTGGTAGGCCGAGTGCAAGGCAAACGCCCCACCCGCTGTGTTATGGCTCGGCCCCAAGGTAGGACATTTTTTAATAGTAAAAAACTATAATTATAAATAATTATATTGAAATGGTAGTATAAAATGGGACTGTATCTAAACAAATGAATATATATTATCTTTCTTTTAAAAGAACCTTCATTTCTTTATATGAAATACGATCTATAATTCTATAACTTTTCATTTAAATGTTGCAGATCTTCATATACCACAAATAAAACAGAAATAAAAATTATGATAAATTGCAAGAAATCCTGTCCATGTAATAAACTCACATCTGAGCAGCAAAAGAACTAAACCATTATACTTAGAGAAAGTACTATTGTAAAAAAAGAGAAGAAAAAATAAAAAAGAGAAGAAATATAGAATATATGGAATAAAAAGTATTGTAATTTTTCAATGCAAAATATGCTTAGTTAGCAATCATTTCTTTAAAAATTCCAATCGTGTTAACATGTAAAGTTAAAAATAAAAGAATGAGGGCCAGAGAATACAGTGGGTAGGACTTGCCTTGCAAGGGGCTGACACATTTGTGGCTCCATAACCAAAACAAGAATAAGACCCAAACAAACCAGATGTTACTTTTTGAAATACAACTTTAAAATTAATACTAAAACATTTATTAATTAGTAATGCTATTAATCTTAAATCTAAAATCATAAAATCATAGAAATTGCTCTATTTCAAAAAGTATAAAGCAAAATTATAATATTCAATTATCTAAAATGCTACTCAGGATAATTTTAACTTTGAACATTGATTTTGTTAACATAATAGTCTCATCTCTGTTTAGCAAGATGAAAGCAAACATTTCACAATATCAAAATTAAAAAGTTTGACAAAATATTTATAAATCTATTTTAGATTCCATTTATATACTATTTCAATTTTTATACCTAAGCAAAGTAAATTTAATCTTTAGGGTTTTTTGCATCATTGTAAATACTTATTTTAGAAATTGTTGATTTCCAACTCCAATATAAAACACAGAATTTTCTCCACACAGATAAAATCATTTTTTTTCTATTGCTATATGGAAATAAATTGTTTTCTTTTCACAAGTTTATCAATATCAATAAGTCATTTGGCAGAAAAAAACAAACCAACTTAAATAAAAAGCAGGATAGTTTATCAAGTTTGGATATTTTTCTGAAAGATCAGTACACTCACCTAAAGTTCTGAATGGAAATATTTTTCATATGAAACACTACGGACAAAATGGAATTCATCAAGTAATAAGTAAATATTAATTTAAGTATATTTAGTAATTTATTTAATTTCATTAAATAAGTAATTTTATTATAAGTGTGTAATTTAAGTAATTTCATTGTAGGTGTGTATGCTAATTAACTTACCAATATTGTTTTTATGCAAATAGCAGTCTTCATAACTTTGTCGTGGTAAAAATCTGCTTTTACATTTCTTTTGCCTTGTTTTCATTTTAAAATATCTCTTCACCTTGTGTTTTTTACGGGATCTCTTAGGAATGATAAGCCCCTTCTTCCCTATGCTTTGGCCTATTGCAAACCTCTCTTGCCCCTTGCTCACTGTACCACCACCAGAACGGTTGTTGAAACAGGAACAATTTTGGTGGAACTATTAATTTGTTTGAGGGTAGAATTTTTGTTCCAGTAACTAGCACTTCATTAAGTTGAAATAGTTTCATTATGAAAGGAAATATTCACAGAGAATTTAACCAATGAATGGAAAATTACAAGTTTCCAACCAGTTTGATTCCGACTAAATGTAAAGCTTATTAATAAAGTTGGTTTAATATTTGAATTTTTTTTAAATTTTTTTCACCATAGGGAGAAGGAAAGTAAGAAGTATTTGGAAACTTTTAAGTTTACCACAGAGAAATGAAAGTGGCATATAAAAAATAGTTGATTACTCATTAAAGTTGTGTCCCTTTCTGTTTCATTTGAATTGAATGAAAACATATGACTTATTTTCTTTAAAAATATACATACAGTAGATTGTAGACTTTATGATCTCTTTTAAGCTCAGAAATTCAGTCTTATTTGATCTCATTCGTTCAGTCAGTAATTTGCTAAGCACCTACTTTGATCAAATAATGAACTGCAGTATCTTGGGGGAACAAAACATTTAGCTTCTCTCAGGAGCTAGCAATGCTGGCAGGACTACCAAATTACATAAGATCAGGATGCCTTTATCTTCCTAATAAATGGCTGGGGTACTAAGAAAACATCTCTGAGAAACATCACTTGTACTCATTTCTGAAAAACAGGCAAAACTTTAGTGATGGAAGAAAACAGGAAAAGTCATTAATTTCACAAAAAATTAACAAAATGAAGGAGTTAATATGACTCTTTTGAGGAAAGGCTATTGGTGGTGTGTGTGGGGGGGGAGAGTCTGCCACCGAGTATCTCAACTGGCTAGCACGTGTGATGTTTATTGGAGGCTCTTGAACCCTGAGCTAGGAACAGCAGTGTGTGTGAGCCTAAATGATCTGAATATCAAAAACTTGCTGGACCATGAAGAACCTCTGGAAAAGAGATGCTGACTCCAGCATCAGTAAATTAGGTTCAAATCCTGGCTTCACTGTAACTTCCACACTGTAGATCTTGGGAAACCAGCTTATCTAATGGATAGCAAAAATAACCATATTGACCTTCATTTTCTAAAATGTAAACGTTAACACATTTAGAATTTTGTTGTGGTGCCAGTCACATTAGATTACTAAAGAAATTCGATCTATTTTTTAAGTTGACATAATCCCAACAAGAAGTTGAATGTTTGTCATTTACTGCAATTTCCTTCTCCAAATAATAATCTCAGCTACTCAAAAGAATGAAAGCAGGAAGTCTTTGTATTCCCATGGCAGATATAAAATATCCCATTTTTTATCAAATGGATAGCATGGCCAATCAACAGCATGTATTTCCAAAATACCATTTGCAAGGCAGGTCTTTAAAATTAGGGAACATTTCCTGCTGTACATACAAATCTATCCATAAGTTTCATTATTGTCAGATGCTAAGAATGCTTTTAGAATTCACAGATATATATGTGAAATTAGGCTTCATTAAAAGAAAACAATGCTATATATGATAATACATTAATATAGATAAAACATAGATGTATCATTAAAGCAAAGTATAATCCTGAGGCTTTAACATTGCTTTTAACAATTTTGTTCTTTTCACATCTTTGTTTTTAAATGTCATATCTTACCACTTTCTTTCATTCCTAACACTGGGGATATCACCAGGTATACCTTCTAATTTCTTTTGCATCTTACCCATTCAAATTTAGTTAATTACTTCTTATTTTGTTGGTTGATTATTTTTCCTTCATTGACTGCCTTTAAATGATCTAATAATTTTAGGGCTCCCATTGCAGAAGAATTAGCAAAACCAGTTATTTTCATATCATTCGGTACACAATTGCATGATTCCAATCCTATTCTATGATCTAAGGTCACAAAACTTGCTCTCCCTTCCTCTCTCTCTTTCTCCCTTTCTCTCTCACTCTCTCTATAGATAGATTTGCGTATATATCTATAACTATAGATATATGTAACTGTAGAGAGAAAAAAAGTCCATTGATAGGGATGTTCATAGCCCAAGTATTTATCTGACATTCCTACTGCAATATAAATTTAGTCTCTGTATAAATCCCTCCATGCTCACTTGGAAAGATTCCCAGATTTACTGATGTTCACTCAGGAAGAGATTCAGGATTTTTCTAAATTTATCTGTAAAAAGCTACTCAGGGAGTGTCTACTATCCATTTAGAGTCTGGCTTTGCATGCACATATATCCCCAAATTTGCCTACAACTGTCAAAGAGTAAAAGAATTCACTCCTGAATTCCCAGCTAATACTTCATTTGGTTTCCAAAGTCTGAAAGAGTGATTTTGAATGCTCATTAAAGACTTCCAAGATCCATCTGGTTACTTACTCACCTCAGTTTTAATATATACAATGCTTTTTTTAATAATAGGAAACATTGTGATCAGCTCATTGTAGCTGCTTTCACTTATTTATTTTATAACTATATAATAATTAACAAAACAAAGAAATATATATCACTCAGCACTCAGTTCCCCAAGAAAATTCACTGTGATTATATTTATATTTCCTTTGTAAATCTGAAGATTATTTAAATAAGTTTTATTCTCACATTGTTTGACTCAGAAAAATAGAATTTTTCCAGTGAAAATGAGATCAGTAAGTCTATAACTACCTGCCTTCCCCTGTTGGACTAAATCTATTCTTTTTGCATCCTTGTATCATTTTAAAATACAAAATACATATGTTTTACAGATGCCACCATTTCAAGGACGATATTTGTTCTAGTTCAAAAACTGAGAATGTTACACATTAATATCAGTAATCCTCTTGAGAGAATAGAAGATGGCTTAAGCTGAACAAAGATAGAAAACTTTTCAGATTTTTTTCAAATAAAGAACGATAAAGCATAACTTTTTTAAAAAGCAAAAGTAGAGTAAAAGTATTCACTGCTGAATTCCCAGCTAATACTAATCTCTCCTTGGCCAAGAAAATTTGCCATTATGGTTAAATTATATTTCATAATTCTGTTTTATTTTTAAATTAAATCACATACCAAGTAACTGTGTTTCAATATCTATCTACCCATTCAGAGATAATAATTGATAACTTGCATAATTGTTTTTCTAAGTACAAACAATAATGCAAAATACATTTACCATGACCATTGGTTCTGTGAGGAGATAACATTTCTATATGTCACATATTATTCAGATAAAGAAATGCAGAACTGATTTTACCATAAGGGTCTTTAGCTACATGAAAGGAAACAATAAGAAGAATGTGAAAGTTACACAGGGGTCAGTTAATTTTCTCACACTACTGAAGTTTATTCAAAAAATGATAACTTTATAGAAAGATTTGGGGGGGTGTTGTTGTTTCTAGTCTTAAGTTATTTTTTCTTTCCTTCCTTCCTTCCTTCCTTCCTTCCTTCCTTCCTTCCTTCCTTCCTTCCTTCCTTCCTTCCTTCCTTCCTTCCTTCCTTCCTTCCTTCCTTCCTTCCTTCCTTCCTTCCTTCCTTCCTTCCTTCCTTCCTTCCTTCCTTCCTTCCTTCCTTTCTTTCTTTTTTGGTTTTTGGGTCCACCCAGCGATTCTCAGGCATAACTCCTGGCTCTGCACTCAGGAATTAACTCCTGGCGGTGCTCAGGGACCATATGGGATGCCGGGAATCAAACCCGGGTCTGGTGCTTGCAAGGCAAATGCCCTACCACTGGACTATCACTCGGGCCCCATTTCCAGTCTTAAGTTAACCTAAGAACCATAACTGCAAAAAAGTATTATTTCATGTTTTTTTGTTCTTCCTTTTTTTTCTTAAAAACATTGTAATGATTAAGATCCTGTGGTTTACAATACTTTTTTTATCTCTCCTTTTCTTTCTTTTTTAATGTTGTTTTTGATTTTTATTTTTTATACCGTTGTTAGATATACAATTACAAGATGCTCACGTTTGGGTTTCAGTGTTACAATGTTTCAGCACCCATCCCTCCACCCTTGTCCCCCTCCCACCACCAATGTCTCCACTTCCCTCCCCTGCCCAATCCGCCTCCACGGCAGGCTCTTTATCTCCTTTTATCTCCTTCTCTCTCTCTCTTTCTCTCTCTTTCCTCTCTTTCTCCCTTTTTCCCTCTCTCTCTCCATCTCACTTTCCTCTCTTACACATTGTAGATTACAATGCATACATGTAGAGGTTATCATGTGTACCTTTTGCTATATTCAATGTTTAGTTCTTGGATGGCACCATCATTCTCAACGATTACCAGCACACTGTTCTCTTCTCTGTACTACCAGCCTCTGACTCCCACCAGTTTGTGGTATACTCGGTTTTGAGATATCGCGTGTGCTACTGGAATCTATGTCCCGGTGTGTCCCGCTGTGGGGTCTGGACCTTGAGGATGGCTGTGGTTGTGTTGCATGAGGTTTTCTGACTTCTGGGGGCTTGGCGAGGAAACAAGCCAAGGGACCAAACTTGCCCCCAAGACACTCCACCCATTAGTCTAGAGCAGGGCGGGCAGGCAGGAAGGCCGCCCTGCACCTGAATACCTGGCTTTGGGCGCCTAGAGCCATGGCAGCAGTTCTGGGCGGGGCCTCCAGGCTTTTGTGGGGCAAGCCCGGATGGGTGGAAGTGGCCCCAGCACCGGCTCTCCAAAAAGCCTGTTTGGAATAGTGGCCAGTCCCACACGCCTGGCTTGAATTCGGCTTCTCTTCTGGAATCCGGCTGTGTCCCGCTGTAGGATCTTGAGGATGGCTGTGGTTGTGTTCTGCGAGGTTTTCTGACTTCTGGGGGCTTGGCGAGGGAACAAGCCAAGGGACCAAACTTGTGCCCAAGCCACTCCACCCATTAGTCTAGAGCAGGGCGGGCAGGCAGGGAAGGCCGCCCTGCACCTGAATCTACAGCACTATTAATAATGATTCTTCATGTACAGAAATCTAACATCAGACCATCATCAGTAACCCATTTTCCTCTCCCAAGAACCCCAACTCCCCTCAACTCAATTTTGTGAATCACTTCTCCCATTGTGTTATCTTTGAACCTTTGTTGCTATGTCGTGTGCATCTTTAAATTTCACAGACGAGAAAGATGTTGTGTTTATCACTTTCTTTCTGACTGTTTTCATTCAGCCCCGACATCTGGCAGGACTCCAGATCCACATCTGTGCACCTCGGCCTCATGGTGAGTGGCCCTATGGAGTTCCTGGGGGAAAAGCAAAAGGCTCGGCTAGTGCCTGGTCGTGTCCCACATAGCTCCTAGGGCCTGCTCGCCATGCAGGTGGCTGCACCTGCTGGACTCAGAGCAAGGATTGGGGGCCTCCCACCCAGTCCCCAGCCTCCGGGCTCAGTGGGTGTGACCCTGAGCTCCAGCCACCACAGCCAACCACCCCAATACAGAGACTCCAGATCCACAGGTGTGCAGGCGCACGGGTTTAATCTTAGACTCAATGTATTTTAGCACCAGGTCCTTTCAGGATCTTTCTCATTTGTACACTTCAACAATCATTCTATTTGCATCAAACTGGAGAGTTTATGGGGAATGAGGAATTATGAGAGACACACACACGGGGCAGAGCTGCTACTTGCTCTCCCTGTGCCCAGCTGATGACAAGGCTTCCGGGAGGGATGGCGGGTTCTTGCCCTAGCCTGCCACCCCAGCAGAAGCTAGAGGAACCCCCACACCACAAAGGCCGCTATCTTCCACATCCGGACTCCCTCTCATCAGAACTCCACCCAGCAGGAGAGCTGATTGCAGCCTGGCTCTGCCCCATGATTCATCAATAAATGCTCGAGTCTTGAGGTGATGATAAGATTATCCCACCCTCACAGCAAAGCCTGGCAAGCTACCTGTGTCGTATTTGACATGCCAAATACTAGTAACAATTATAGACCTCATTCCCATGACTTGATGGAATGGTTTGAAGCTCTTTATGTTCCTGGAGTGGGCAGATGCCCTGGGGCTCTCGCATGTGACAGGACATATTGAGATGCTACTGGTGCCCGCTCCAGTAATCAATGATCCAGTAATCAATGATTATGTACGGGAAGTCAAGTGATCAAGTGATCAAGAGTTTTCATTCAGCATGATATCATTGCATTTATCTCCAGAACACAAAGACATTAAATTGACAGGATAATGCACACTTATATTGATTGCCACACCAAGTACAAAAACCAATATATGGAAACAACCCAAATGCTTAACTGTGGATGAATGGACCAACAATTTGTGGCATATATACACAATGGAATAGTATGTAGCTCTATAAAAGGTTGAGGAAAAAAAACTGCTGCAGGGTGGGTGTCAACGATCTAGGCTGTGATGGGCTGGTCGGCTGGGTGGAGTTCTGAAGAGAGGGAAGTCCAAATGTGGAAAATGGCGGCGCCCGTGGAGTGGGGGGGTGTCGTCTGGCTTGTTGTGAGGCTCTGCCGAGGTGGTGGGCCAGGGCTAGAACCTGCCATGCCTCCTGACTGCCTCATGAACGGCTGGGCACAGGGAGAGGAACAGCCTGCACCGTGGTCAGAGCTGTTCCTGCTCCCAGGTCATGAGGCAGCAGGAGGCTCAGGGCGAGCTGTTCCTTGCTCCCTGCCCAGCCGTCGGCATCAGGAGGCTGGCAGGTCTCTGACCAGCAACCTGGGCGGATTGAGGAAAAACTGCTGCGGGTGGGTGTCGATGATCTAGGCTGTGATGGGCTGGTCGGCTTGGTGGAGTTCTGCGCGGGAGTCCAAATGTGGAAAATGCATAATCCGTGGAGTGGGGAGGTCGTCTGGCTTTGTTTGAGGCTCTGTGGGGTGTGGGTCAGGCTAGAACCCGATGCCTCCCGACTGCCTCGCGGCTGGGCACGGGGGAGCAAGGAACAGCTCTGCCCCATGTCTGAGAGTCTCTGGACCAGCATACCTGGGCCGGATTGAGGAAAAAAAACTGCTGCAGGGTGGGTGTCGATGATCTAGGCTGTGATGGGCTGCTCGGCTGGGTGGAGTTCTGACGAGAGGGAAGTCCAAATGTAGAAATGTCCAAATGTGGCTGGTCCAGAAACTCTCAGACATGGGGCAGAGCTGTTCCTTGCTCTCCCTGTGCCCAGTCGTTCATGAGGCAGTCGGGAGGCATGGCGAAGTTCTAGCCCTGACCCACCACCCCAGCAGAGCCTCACAACAAGCCAGACGACCCCCACACACACACACTCCATGGGCGCCGCCATTTTCCACATTTGGACTTCCCTCTCGTCACAACTCCACCCAGCCGACCAGCCCATCACAGCCCGGCTCATCAATAAATGCTTTATTAGGTGCAATGAGTCTAAAATGGAGTAAGGAAAGCCTCTTCAACAAGTGGTGTTGGGAAAACTGGGCAGCGACATGTAAAAAAATGAATTTGGACCTGTGTCTAACACCATGCACAAAAATCAGATCAAAATGGATTAAAGATCTCAATATCAGACTTGAATCCATAAAGTACATTGAAGAAAATATAGGAAAAACCCTCCACGACATTGAAGCTAAAGGCATCTTCAAAGGTGAAACATCACTAACAAAGCAACTAGAAGAAAGGATAAACATATGGGACTACATGAAACTAAAAAGCTTCTGCACCTCAAAAGAAACAGTGACTAAGATACAAAAGCAGTCCACAGAATGGGAAAGAATATTCACCCAATACCCATCTGATAAGGGGTTAATATCCAGGATATATCAGGCACTGGTAGAACTTTACAAGAAGAAAACAAACAACCCCATCAAAAAATGGGGAGAAGAAATGAACAGAAACTTCAGCAAGGAAGAAATTCGAATGGCCAAAAAAACATATGAAAAAATGCTCATCATCACTAATCATCAGAGAGATGCAAATCAAAACAACAATGCGATACCACTTTACACCACAGAGACTGGCACATATTCAAAAGAGCAAGAACAACAAGTGCTGGCGTGGATGTGGGGAAAAGGGGACACTCATCCATTGTTGGTGGGAATGCCGGCTGGTACAGCCTTTCTGGAAAACAATATGGACTTTCCTCCAAAGACTAGAAATCGAACTCCCATTTGACCCAGCCATACCACTCCTGGGAATCTACTCTGGGAAACCAAAAATACGCAGCGGAAACACCATCCCTACTTTTATGTTCATAGCAGCATTATTCACAATAGCCAGAATCTGGAAGCAACCAGAGTGCCCGAAAATCGATGACTGGATAAAGAAGCTTTGGTACATCTACACAATGGAATACTATGCAGCTATTAGGAAAAATGAAGTTATAAAATTTGCCTATAAATGGATGGACATGGAGAAGATTATGTTGGAGCGAAATTAGCCAGAAGGAGAGAGACAGATACAGAATGACTGCATTTATTTGCATGGCATAAATATATATGTACATATTATGATACCAGTATCCAAGGTCAAGTGAAGCATATATCGGGAGGTCTTGTCAAAGGTGGAAATTATCACAAACGTGTGGGAGTCAGAGTTTAGGAAAGACAGAAAATGGAACAGGGTGCTAATAATAGTCGAGGGTACTAATGCCAACCTAGAACTGAGCATGAAATAGAGGCAAAAGGATTCACATGACAACCTTTTAATGTATGTTCTGTAATCCATAGTCTAGAAGGGAAGGAAAAGAGAAAGAGAGAGAAAGGGAAAGAAATAAAGAACCTGCCATGGAGCAGGGCTGGGAAGGGGGGAGGGAACCGGGGATGTTGTTGGTGGGAGATGGGCACTGGTGGAGGGACGGGTGCTGAAACACTGTATGACCAAAACCCAAACATGAACTTTTTAATTGTATATCTTTTTATTTGTATGGAGATGGGCACTGGTGGAGGGACGGGTGCTGAAACACTGTATGACCAAAACCCAAACATGAACTTTTTAATTGTATATCTTTTTATTTGTATATCTCACGGTGGTATAATAAAATACTTAAAAAAATTAAAAAAAATAAATGCTTTATTTGGAGGTGTTTAAAAGAGTAAGCCTCCCGCACAGGAAGCCTGGCAAGCTTCTCGTGTTGTATTTGATATGCCAAATACCAGTAACCATTATATTAGGTCATTCCCATGACCTAATATAATGGTTTGAGTCTCTTTATGTTCCTGTAGCAAGCCGATGCCCTTGGATCTACTGGCATGAGACAGGACATATGGAGATATTACTGGTGCCCGCTCTAGCAAATAGATGATGAACGGGAAGATCGTGATCGTGATCTATAAAAAAGTACATTTTATACTTTGCAGCAACCTGGATGGAACTAGAGTATATCATGTTACTTTGATGCCAATAGATCAAAAAATTTAAATATTTACTGTGATATATGTAGGATACTAAAGTCTTTTCTAATTACCACCAATTCTGTGACTTCAACAATTTTTCAATGATAATCTGCTCTCTTTGGTATGCTTAGGATATCACCCAGCTTATACCCAAGATTTCTCCTGTCATATCACAACAAAGTCTGTCAAAATGTTAATGCTGCCTGTTAATTTGGCAGCTACTGAACTCCATTTCTAACACTAAAGAGTTCACACCTAAGGTGAGTATTTGGGAGATTTGGGAAATATGTTATTGATAGGTAGAGGGAATGCTCTATTAACCTAAGTCACTACTTGCTTTTTCTCTCCTATAGGAATGACATTTGACTTTCATTATTTAGGTTCTCCATTACACACTGCTTATTCTTCATTTTTTTCATCCTCTGACTTATTCACTTCTCATATGAAAAATTATTCTACATACTGAAGTGTTTTGAAAAAGTCACTCTTTAATATATTGGACGAAAATATTAAAACCATAGTTCTGATTAATTTTTTCATAGTTATAATGAAAGGGTTTGAAAGAATGATTTGAGGCTCTTAATATTCCTGAAGCAACCACATGCCATTGGGCTACACTGGCACGTGATAGGGTCAAAAGGAGATGTTACTGGCACCTGCTGGAGCAAATGGATTAATAACAGGATGCCAAGTGATCAAGTGATCAAGAGATAATGAAAACAGTAACATTGAGAATGCATACTGATTTTGCATGGTAGATTATACATAAATTAATATATATTTATGAGGACTATGGGCACATTTAGGCTATATTTAGCTCTGCAATCTGGGAAAATTTGCTTTAATTCTCTGAGCCTCAGTGATTTCACTGATCAATAAGTTCTCTCAATAGATTAAAAATATTTAAAATAATTTAGCACAATACCAGCTATTTACTAAACATTCTGTTAGTGTTAACTTATGCTTTATTTATAAGTCATGGTGAGATAATAATAATGCCAAATAAATGCATTTATTTCTTTTAGTGTGACATCATTTTCTATTTGTCTATAGTGACATATTTATTTATTTTTAGAAATTTTCTATCTCCTGGTTTGTCTATATCACTTAATTCTCCTGATCATGGAGAAAACTTACAGAAAGGATTTTAGTAACAAATAATCATTTGAAAGAATAGTTTGCTCAGATTCATCTCAGAAAAATGAGAGTATCTACCTTTCATTCATTCATAGTTTTAATCTTGAAGGTGAAACAGCTTTTAAAAGACTTATTTTAAATACTTAAACATAATATCACATGCTTGACTTTTGTTCATTTTTAATGATCAATATTTATACTAGAGTGCATTCATAATATTTGTCTGGGAAAAGTTAACCTTATGATTAATTTCACAGTGTCCTCTAGATATGGACTTTTTAACTCAGTATTGTGCAGTTTCATGCTTTGAAATAAATATGAAATTTTTTCAAAAGAATTAAATTAGATAGTAAGGGAACAAAGGGAAAGATTCAAAATATAAGTACATAAAAAGTGAAATATAAAGAATGAGAGAAATATCAAAGGCTAGAAGGATGGTACAGCAGTCAGGGAGCTTGTCTTGCATGAAGCTGACCTATATTCGAACCCCAGCAACCTATTTGGCCCCTGAGTTCAGAGACAGGTGTAAGTACATACTTACACAGGTACATGAACTGAACATTCAGTCTTGATAGAGAAGAGAGATGCTTGTTATACTGGTTTTCAAAACTTGTAAAGAGACTTCCGTACCGCTGTTCTAATCTTATCCATTGGTTAAATCTAGAACATTTCCTGATTAACTGACCCTGTATAAGACCCAAAGCTCTGAACACAATGAAATCTTTTCAGCAGTTATTTCTTGTTTTATTTAGTTTTTACTTGTTTTTTTTCTATTGCCATCTTTTTGAAAACCTTGTATGAGTTTCTGCTACTAGATGCTATTAGACCAATGATATGATATATTGAAATACTTAGGGTCTTGAGAAAAAAACAAGACCTAGCCATTGTGTTGCTACTTCATAGAACCTGTGGTGTAGCCAAGAGACACCAGAGGGAGCAAGAGATTACCAGCTTCTGAAGAAATGAAACAGATATACCTTTTAATTAGAAACCTACATATAAGATTTGTTTCTATTGACCACAATAAAAGGTTTGAGGAATTTCTAGACTCTCTAGCTAGGATGATGGATGAAACGGAATCCCTGTATGAAGTCAAACAAGAAGAAATGGGAAAAGTACTTTTGTTGGCTTAAAAATATATATAAATGCCAAATCAAAATTACAAAGAATACAAGAATGTTCGTGTGGGGGAGAAAAAAACTAAACAATGGAACACAGCAAACCTCTAGAAACTAGCACAAAAGAAACAAAGGTATACAAATACATGAAAAATCATTTTTAAAAAGCTGTCATAAAGATTATCTATCAGGGAGATCAATAAAACCACAGATAAAACTCAAATTTCAAAAGAAAATTAACAAATCAAAAATGTAGTTGTAAACTATCAAAGTTAAAAGTAGGATGAAATTATTACAATTATTAGGAAAAAAACTGCCAACCAAGAATGCTATATCCAGTATAACCATCCTTCATAATGAATAAGAAATAATGACTTTACCAGATTAACAAAGCTGATTAAGCTAATCATCACTAGATTGCTGTTTAAATAAAGCTCCTCATTAGTAGAAGAAATTAAAATAAATAAATTTTAAAAAGTACTACCTAAGAACACAAAAATACTAAAGAATAAAGCTTTCTAGCAAAGGAAAATATTTCTAAAATACCACACAGAAATGGTAGCTAAAAATAAATTTCAATTGTAGTTTTAAAATATACAAAAATATATAATGCAAAAGATAAAATTTCTGACGTTAATAATATAAAGGATAGGGAATAAAGTTGAAAATGTAGAGTTTTTGTATCTGATTATCACAGTAAATACAAAAAAAGATAAAACTCAGTAATGGCCATATTCATATTCAGAATAATCCACATTAGGCATATTTATAATTGAAGAATTGAAAGTTTTTATTCTAACATAAGGAACAATAAAAAGAAACCTATTATTAGTATTTCTATTTAGCATTGCAATAGAGATTCTAGCAAGAGCAATGAGGCAAGAAAAGGAGGTGACCATTTAAATAAAGGAAATGAATAAAATTATTTCTATTTACAGACAATATAGACAACATGTACAAACTTCTAAAAAATTCCACACCAGTAAAAAATACACTATTCAAATTAATAAATGAACAATGGAGATGGAGTGACAATGCGATGGGTAGGATGCTTGCCTTGCATACAGCTGATCTAGGTCAATCCCCAACACTACATATGGTCCCCCAAGCCCTTCCAAGAGTGATCCCTAGTACAGAGCTAAGAGTAACGAATGAGTACCATTAAGTGTGGTTCAAACCCCAAAGCACCCCAAAAAAGAATAAGTTAAATTATAAAACAAAAAAATGTAAAAATGACTTTATTTTTCTGTATGCTAACTGCAATCTAAAAATATTAAAACATCATTTATTGTAGCATTAGAAAGAATAAAATGCCCACCAAAAAGAAAGGTTCTACAAATACTAGGAAATTCATGTCAAATCTCAAGGGCATTTTGTCTGTTAGTTTTTTTTGGAAGTGCCTCTGGCCAGCGGTGCTTGAGGATCTCTCCTGACTTTGTGTTCTCAGCTCTGCTCTTGCAGAGCCGGGGACCACATGGGGTGCTGGCAATCAAACTATGCAAGACAAGCCCACTACTCCTCCCTGTATTATATTCCACCCTCCTCAATGGCATTGTTTAGATAAATGTATAAAACTTCTAAAATTAAACCTAAAAAAATGTATAACAAGTCACAGGGAATCACAAGTGTCCCTGAATTAGAGAAAGAGTAGCAAAACAATAGAGCCTATTTTTCCTGATCTTAAATATAGTATAAAGCTACAACAACTGCACTATATGATACTGGCATAAACATATAGGCCAAGGAACAAAGCAGCGGACCTAGAATAAGCCCTACATATATGTGATTAATGGATTTTCAACAAAGGTGCTTAAATATTCTATTTAAAAATAAATATTCTTTAATTATTACTGGAAAATGTATCTACCTAAAGGTGAATGAAACTGGATACTTGTCTTTAGAAATGCAGAAAAAATGCATTCAAAATGTTCTAAGAAATTAAACACAGGACAGGTTAAAGAAAACAAAGGGAAAGAAATTCATAACACAGGTTTTTATAAACAAATGCTAAAGTAGAAAGCGGGATTATCACTGAATAAAATGCACTATCAAGAAAACAAAGAATTAAAGGCAACTTGTGAGTGGACTAACAGGCGTTTACTATTTAAAATACAGAAGGAAATCTAAGAGCCTAGCAGGAAAAACAAAACTGAAAGACTAATAACTGCAAAACCAGAAAGGAACTCAAATACACATTTCTCTACAAACAACATACAAATGTCCTACAGGTATATGGAAAGATACACATCACTAGTCATTAGGGAAAGTGAAAATCATTAGCACAATGGGATATCACACCACACATTTATTACAGCCATAACAAAAACTAAAATTGCAGAAAATGACAAGGATTTGGGGACAATGAATTCCATATACATTGTTTCGGAGATCTAAAATCATGTCAGTGATATGGAAAACAACAGTATGAAGACTACAAAGTTTTTCAAACAAAACTGCTATATGAGGTTGAGGAAACTATTTCTTGAATATTTATATATAATATTCCAAGTAGGGTTAGCAAATATATATATATATATATATATATATATATATATATATATATATATATATATTTGCAGTATGACAGCACATTGCAGCATTGTTCAAATAGCCAGGAGACAAAATCCACAGAGAGATGAATGGATATAGAAAATATGGAATAGAGTCATGTATGGTTTATCAAGAAGGAAACATTCTGAGAAAAGGCTTTTAGGTGATTATGTTGTGAGAACTTGAGAGACTTTACTTACCAAATTCTGATGGCATTTATACAGAGGATGCATACAGTAACAATATCTTTGGGTTTATATGCAGGATAGATACAGTAACAATATTTTTGGCTGGTTTTATTCTTTTTTTAGAGGACACACCCAGTGAATTTCAGGGGTTACTCCTGGTCTGATACTCTGGTGATAGACATGGAGCATATGAGATGTCTGGGATCAAACCCAGGTTGGCAGCAACCAAGGCAAATGTCCTTCTTGTTCTGCTATTGCTCTGGTCCCAGAGACAATATTTATATATTCTAATATAGAACGTTGGCAAAATTTAAATGGAGTATGTTCAATTACAAATAATAAGTAACACGTGGAATATTTTAATTCCATAAGTAATAAATGGAATCTTTTTAGTCACAAGTAATAAATAGTTCTGACATATGCTATAATTTGCATGAAAAGAATTATTTTGACACAAAAGGTTTAAATGGTTAAACCAGAAAGCAGGAGCTGAGAATGGAGGGAATATATTATAATTTTTTGTTCGATTGGCATAGAGCAACAGTTGTATAAGATTAAAAGGTTCTATAGATTTGCTGTACAAATTGCATCTGGTTGTTAATGCTGAATTATGCTCTCAAAAGTTAAGTGGAGCTAATGTTATGAATAATTTGCCACAATTAAATAAAAGAGACAATGGATTTCAAAACACCCTAGGAAATATAAGTTGACTGCTGTCATTTTGTACTTCTACCAAAAAATTTCTAAAATTCTTAAACAAAAGTAAAATGAAGAAAACAGGATTTTATACAAACTATTAAATTATACTCAGAAGATGGTTATCTGAAAACATTCTTTAAGTATTTATTTTTTAAATAAACTCAAGAATTATTTCAATAAATTTGTAGAAATTAATTTAGATGAAATTATACTTTTTATGTAATCATTTCAGGTTGATATCACAGGGTGTCAAGAATTCTGTTATCTCCCCCACTCCAACCACACAGACACAAAATCTGATGACCTCTGTGTAGTGAAGTCATTTGTACTGCAAGTTTACTTAGACAAACTGAAGAAAAATTTAGGAAGAATAATACTGACACTAACAGAAATAAAGTAAGGAAGGGAACTTTTTTAGCACTTGAAAAGTTTCAAACTCAAAAGTGCTGATGACACAGCAGGAATTAAGCCTTTATCCCTGAAGCTAGGTCTGGTTAATATTTCATGGAGTCACCTCTCCTCAGAAGTAACCGAATTAATTCAGTGGCTACACCGAGATCTGAGTGCACAGCTTCTTCCCAAACACGATTTTCAGAGCTCCTGCTTCTTGTGAAACCTGCTGGGGTTCTGTCAACACAAGAGAGTCACCCAGTGGAAGATCCTATAATGCCTGCCTAGAGGTAAACAAAGGAGGGTGCATGCCCGTAAAAGAGTCTCAGAAAAGACAGAAGAAAACCATTACACACTCCAAAATTCTGGCAGCTGTTAAATATCGATATTTATTTGTTTGTTATCATTTACTTATTTTCAAGTAGATTCTTCTTGCCATATGAAATCTGATTTGAAGATACAGTAGAAAAAGCAGAAACAAGTTGACCCACAGGCTGAGGAATAATATGGAGGTTCAGATTTTTGCCTTTTAGGCAGCCAAACCAAGTCTGATATCCAGAACTCAAAGCATAGCCAGGGGTGATCCCTGAGCACAGAGCCAGGAGTACTACCAAGTACGGTAAATAAAATAAAATCTTAATCAAATATGACAGAAACCAATTGGGAAATGCAGAAAGCTGCCTACCCTCCTTAGTTCTTCTATCCAACAATGTCTCACACAATTTTGTTCAGCCAGAACTTTGCAGAGCACAGTCTGGAGAGAAATAGATAATAGAAACCATTTCCATGAAGTTTTCCATTTATTTTTAAACATATAATAAAGATCATCAAACAGCAAATAAATATTGTTTTCCAGAAAGGTTGTACAAGTCGACATTCCCACCAACAATGTATGAGAGTCCCTTTTTCCCCCACATCCACCCCAGCATTTGTTGCTTTTACCCATTCCACCAAAGACTAGAAATTGAGCTCCCTTTTGACCCAGCCATACCACTCCTGGGAATATACCCTGGGAAACCAAAAACACACAGCAGAAACACAACCCGCACTTTTATTTTCATAGCAGCACTATTCACAATAGCCAGAACCTGGAAACAACCAGTATGCCCGAGAACTGATGACTGGATAAAGAAACTGTGGTACATCTACACAATGCAATACTATGCAGCTGTCAGGAAAAAAATGAAGTTTTGAAATTTGCCTATAAATGGATGGACATGGAAAGGATCATGTTGAGTGAAATTAGTCAGAAGGAAAGAGAGAGACATAGAATGACTGCATTTATTTGCATGACATAAATATATCAGGTGGTCTTACCAAAAGTGGAAATTACCGCAAACGTGAGGGAGTCAGAGGTTAGGTAAGACAGAGAAGGGAACATGTGTGAATAAATGTCGAAAGGGTTGATACCAACATAGAACTGAGCATTAAATACAGGCCAAAAAATGCACATGATGGCTCCCAAGTGTATGTAGTGCAACCCACAATGTGTAGGAGAAGGAAGGGTGAGAGAGGGAGGAAAAAAAAGAGATAAAGAACCTGCCATTTAGGCAGGCTATGGGAGGGGGAGGGTATTGGAGACATTGGTGGTGGGATATGGGCACTGGTGGAGGGCGGGTGTTGGAACACTATGTGACCAAAACCTCCAAACATGAACAACGTTGTAATTGTATATCTCAAGGTGGTATAAAAAGTATTTAATTAAAAAAATAAATAAAAAGCAAATAAATTTATATAATACATTTATCATTATTAATAAAATAATAGTAAAATAAACTAAAGGTGAAATTACCAATATTATTTTAGGCTAAGTTCACTGTTCCTGATTGTCAATCAGCTAGTTTATTTTCCAAAGAAGAGGAGCTAAGAAACAGGACATTTCAAAATACTTCTCTTAACGATATTAGTTTGTTTAATAGCATTTAGGAGACACCAATTATTGCTAGGCCCTGGAGGTCTATTGGGATACTGTTCAGGCTAGAGTACAAAAGCTTATGTGTCCAATATTAAGTCGCATTTATTTAATGTCATTGTACATATCTCAACATTGTGGAACTCATCAGCTTGATTGGCTGAATGCCACACATTCCAGGTGTTCTTTCCAAATATTTCTGGAAATTCTTTGAATGTTTTTATGTGTCTTCTGATCACACCTGGTCATCTCTTCCTGTTAGTGGGGTGGGAACTTATTTACCTTATATACACCACTTATAGCTCTAAGTCACAAACATGGCAACTGCAATAACCTTTTGGAAAGAGTGATGCAATGTTCGCTTTTTCCTGAATGCCTTGTTTAACTTTGCACAAAAGATGCCTAAATATCTGTGCACTACGAAGTCCTTTGCAGTGCACAGCTTTATACTTTCCATCACTAGGCATGTGGAAGCTTTTTAATTTACACAGACAATGATGGATTGGGGCAAGAGGCACAACTGTGCTTAATCAGGAGAATGAGCTGCAGTAATTCCTCAATAGTTCAGATGCTAGACTTGGGGCAGAAACCCATCCTCACAATCTTCCTTGAGTAGGTTAGATCTTGTGTTAAACACCTTGGGAACTACTTTATATGGGAAGACGGAGAGGAAAAGGAGTCCATAAAAGAGGAGTGGGAAATGAATTACTAGGCCAGTAAGACTAGGGAAAGAAACCAGTTAGAATATTTCACAATGATTAAAATGAAAGCAACAAAGACATAAATTTGATGGCAGAAGGAAGAAAGAAGCTAAAATCTGAGAAAACTTTTGAGAAAAAAAATCCAACTGCAGTTCATTAGTCAAAACTTGTGGGAGTGATTAGAAGTTATTATATGTAGATAAAAAAGAAAGCAAAAAAGATAAAAGGAAAGCAAAAAAAGTTCAAAGATATTACTCATAAGATTTTTATAAATTTCAAGAGAAGTATTATTTTCTAAAAGGACTTGGCTGGTGAGATCTATGAAGATGTGGCTATAACCAGGTAATTGGGACCTTTGGAGCCAGACCTAAGTCTGATGTACCTAAGCAGCATCTGAGATCTGGCTATAAATGCTGCATCTCGGGTCCTTCCCTATACCTTTCAATTGGGTAATTTGTATATACATTGCATTTTGAGAAACACTGCCATAGAGATCCGGGAAGGCACAGTTAATTTAAAATACAGGGGACTCCTACAGAAATATGTAAATAAGACCACACACACAAAATCTCAGGTTAACATAACCCACAGGGAAGCCAATTCAGGAAAACAATCACATCTGCTAAATGTGCCATATAAACATCTTCCAAACTAGTCAGAGTTCCAACATATTCAGCACCAAAATATAACTTAGCACAAGCTTAAATGAAAAGTGTAAATGATGGATGTGAAATGAGATAGATAAATACATTAGTGAGGGTAGCAATTTCTTGGCCAAAATGATTACAAGGCAACATATAAGCATTCAGTGTAGCTGCAATCCTATATAAGGGAACTTTGCTTCCAGAAATAAAAAAAAAACTCAAAAATGATCATTGAATAAACAAAAGGACAAGGACCAGGACTTGACTTCTGTGATCACTCATCACCAGTTTATTCATCCCAAGTGAAAACAGCTATTGGTTCTGTTAGCATGAGTATAATAAGCGATATAACTAGGTCTAGATGCATATAAATAAACTGCTAGAAAAATCATGTATCATTTACCTCTTGGAGTTCCTTTCACTTTTTCTTTCCAAAGGCAGAACCTAACTCATGTGTAGAATTTGGCTGAGTCCCATATTTATTGCTCCTAAAGCTGTTTCCTAACCCCTGGTCCCTAGATAGATCACCTGCAGGATCTTATGAGAACTCTATGAAAATCAGAAAAAATCCATCTCCTACACTCGGCTCCAAACAATGATTCATAATCTCTAGGGATGGAGTCTAGTAATAGATACACTTAATAAAATGTCTAGGTGATCTTCATTCATACAAATAACAAACTATCTGACATTGTACATAAATAAAATAAATAATAATTAAGATGTACTTAAGAATAAAAAGACGATGATTCACATATATAGGATCAGGAATGTAGGTCTCATTAAATGACATTGGCCATACGAACTCTATGTACAACCTCAAGGGGAACTAATTTCAGTGATAGCATTTCATGTATAGGTATATCTTTGTGCAGATCGAGAAACTAGATGGTGCTTTCAGTCATTAAAGTCATAGTTCTTTATCAGTGCTGGAAGTTGTTAGCATAGTCATCTTGAAAAGGGAAGGAAGAAATAGCAGAAGACACTCAAACACATGAAATTTTCCATTAAGATCTAAACCTATTTTAGAAATGTAGAACACAAAGATATATGGAATAAATAAAGGATATGAGTTATATAACTGATACTTATATATTCTATTATTTTCTCACCTTTATTTTCTATTCTTATTTTTTCTTTTGGGTCACATCCGACCACGCTCAGGGGGGTACTCCTGGCTCTTTGCTCAGGAATTACTCCTGGCAGTGCTCGGGGACTATGTGGGATGCTGGGATTGAAACCGGGTAGGCCGCATGCAAGGCAAACGCCCTACCCTCTGTGCTATTGCTCCAGCCCCTATTTTCTATTCTTAATACTCTGCCCCTTCTCTTCATAGTACATCACCTGAGACAAGGGAAAACTGATTTACAGAATTTTGAAAATGGCTTCTTAAGAATCTTGTAAATTGAGGATAATAATCGCTCGAGGTGTTGCAGGTGTGACTGCAGTGCCTGGCATAATTGGCAGGTGGCAAACAGGAGACAGGCTTGTCTACATCCCCAGGGCTCTGACCTATGGGCCCTGGATGGTGGATGGTCTGTCATAGAAAAAGACTGGACCCCTGGGATGAAACCAGAGCCACAGCAGAACCTGGCAAGCTACCCATGGTGTATTCGATATGCCCAAAACAGTAACAATAATGGAAGTTAGTCCCAATGATTTGAGACATTACTGGTGCCCACTCCAGCAAATTGATGAACAATGGGAAGACAAGTGACAATTGACAAGTGGCAATAGGTTTTGAAACAAGCTATCTAAATATCTTGACTTTAAGTGTGTTGACCTATTTAGAAACATTTTAGTCATAAACTATTAGTCTTTCCTTGTTAACAGGAGTAAGAAAATCTTATGGAAACTATCAGTGGTTTATTCTGATACCTAACTAGAAAAGATATTCATGAAAAACATATCAGGTATCTTTATAACCTCTTTCAGGGTTAGCAGATATCTTTTCAAATTTGCACACAATAGTAGAAATAGCTGGAAAAATATTAAAATATCTATGCCATTATTCTAAAATTACATAATACTAAAAATAAAATATTATTCAATATTTAAAAAATATTAAAAGTACATTATTTTTTCAAAGTTTATTTCTTCCTGTAAAAATATCCAATTAATGCTTGGAGATAATATTCAGAATTGGGAAAAACAACAACCATAGTGCCTATTCCCCAAAGCTAGAAAATTCATGAAAGAGGAGTGTTGATTCATCTATATAGATGGTAAATAACCGAAGAAAAATCACATAGTAATTCAGTTCTCTTTCTTTGGTATTGCCATGGGAAAAAGAAAAGAAGGGTTGGGTGGCAGCAAGTGTGGTTGTAGTAGTAGGATTTTTCAGAATAGACTAACAAAAATATAAAAGAAAGTTCGGTAATGCTTTAAATGATTATAAAGCAATATCAAGCATCTAAGAATGTCATTGTAAGTCAAAAGAATGCTTTCAAATAAGGAAGCATAAAATCATAAAATGCTTGAGAAAGCAACAAACAAAATTCTAAGTTAGCTGGCTTAAGCAGTATTAGAAGTGCTGTACAATGGGAAATGAGAAGATTTAGCTCTACAGAGAACATAACTTAATACTAATCTTATATTTTATTATGGAGATATAGAAAGTAATCCAAATTTTGAATAAGAAAAATTATTGCTCTTACATGAACATGTAAGTAAAATTACATCACAATATTCTACAAATCAGAGATAATTCTACTAGTAAACTTGACAAGAAAATTAGAAAATCACTTCAGTGTTATTTTAATTTTACTTATTTATTTTTGAGTTTGGAGCAACATTCCAGATGTGCTCTGGACTTACTCTTGGATCAGCAGGACTCACTCCTGGCAGGGTTGAGACAGAGTATATTATATGGTTCTGGGGATGAAAACTCTGTGGACCCACATGCAAGGCTATGGCTATTATCTACTGTACTATCTCTCAGGCCCAAAATAATGAAAATAATGGGCCCAAATGCAATAGCTATGGCTATTATCTACTGTAATATCTCTCAGGTCCAAAATAACTAGATTTTTAGATAAAGTTTCAATGCATTTAAAAAGAATTTTTTGACAATCACAGAAATAATATACACGATAAAATAATAACAAAGATATGTATTTTCTTGATTGAATAAGATAGAAAATAAATGCAATCATTTTTACTATTGTGTAATCTGGAACTGAGACTCCAACAGCTAAAGTCAGAGAATTAAATTTTTTAAGAACTATATTGGGGAGCCAGAGCAATAGTTACTTTGGGGAGAAAGTTTGTCTTGTACTCAGGTGACCTGGAGACAATACCTGTCATCCCATATGGTCCCCGAGGATTGCCAAGAGGAATTCCTGAGTGCGAACCAGGAGTAACCCCTGAGCATCACTGGTGTGACCTAAAAGCAAATAAATAATTAAAGTCCATATTGAGGAAAATTAACTGGAACTATTTAAGCTTTGAGTCCCCAAGATGACAAAAAAAGTTCAAAACACTTATCCTCTTGCACAGACTTAAATATATTGCCCTTTTCCATATATAAACTGACTAATGTGTTGTGAACTTCTTAGAACATTGAAATCCTTGACAAAACAGCTACTGAAAAGCACAATTTAATGACACACAAGGAGTAAAACTCAATTGAATACACCAAAGTCTATTCAATTCATGTGCCTTAGTAAGACTAAGACTAAACTTAATCTTAAGACAAAAGAACTGTTTGGGGAGACAATTTTCTTTAGTATTTTGGGATACATTGGAGGCAAAGAAAGAATAAGGTGCCATAGCTAAAAGGATTCATAATACTACTGAGAGACAAATTTATATAAAACAGAGAGAAGTCTTGAGGTAACACTATGTCTCTCCAAAAATGATTTTAATGTGGGTCAAAGCGCTTGCCTTGTACATAGCAGAGCAAGTTTGATCTTCCACAATACATACAGACCCTAAGCACCACCAGGAGACTTCCCTTAGTACAGAGCCAGGAGTAAGACCAAAGCATCTCTAACTGTGGCCCCTCAGGTCCCTTAATAATTTAAATAGAAGACACAGAAAAGCAAAGGTTCTTTTATACAAGAAACATACAATGCCTTCTTTATGGTTTATATTGGTTTCAATCTGATCATATGAAACAAGTGCCCTTATGTAAAGCATATCTAAAGATCTAAAGTTCTGGTTAAGTTTTCTTCACTAGTGCACCATTATTGACAACCCATTAAGAGTAAGGACTAGAAATGCAATACAACCCCCTCAATAAAATAAATCCTCTAATAATACAATGAAATTAGTGTCTTTTGTTAATTAAGCAATAGTATATAGAAGAGTATCAGGCATAAATTTTATACTGGTAATTACTTGAATAATTACCAGTTAAGTCTGTATGAAGCTCAGAAACCAATCCCCAAAAAAAGAATTCCAATCTTATTCAATCTAAAATATTGTCTAAATGGTGGCACTATGTGTTATCAATGAATTTATCTGCGCTTTTTCCTTCTTTTATAAGGCATCAAGATATTAATAGGACTAACATCACGTTGCTTCTTTCCATTGGTTTTCTGGCCACACCCAGATATATTTAGGGATTACTCATGGCTGTGTGCACAGGAATCATTCCTGGTGGTTAGGGGGCCCAGATGGGATACCAGCAACTGAAAGTGAGTTAGTCGTATGCAAGATAACATAATGTACTATCTCTCCAGCACAGTATTTATTTTTATTGTAGTTGAGTTAATATGGTATAACAGTATTATTACTTATGTTTTTTGATATTAAAAAAGTTTTTAAGCCTCAACCATTACTAAAGGACCAAAAATCCTACTTGTTTACATTCTACATTTTTATTTTTAATCTATTTATTATTCTTTTACAATATATCAAAACTGTTTGATACCTCCATTACTCATTACTGCAACCACGCCTCCCATCATATTTGCATTTCTAATGCTAGAGATTACTTTTCTGATCTTTAAGAAAACGGTTCTCAGATTAACAATTTCTTCATTCACTCTAATTGTACGAATTTCATATAATAAGAGGTTGTTGTTTTCTTTTTGGCTTTGTGAGTCAAAGCTCGAACCCTGAGCATCATCACCCGGTGATGCTCAGGGTTTATTCCTGACTCAGCACTGAGGAATTACTCGGGTGATGCTCAGGGGAACATATGAGATGGCAGGGATCAAATCCGGGTCAGATGCATGCAAGGCATACACCCTACGTACCATACCATCACTCCAGCCCCAAAAATAGGTATCTTTTGTGGAGTAATCTTGGGAGTTAAACAATAGAAAGGATTATCATGATCATTAGTCATCAATTTTCCCCATTATCCCCATTATTTATACCACAGCTGCTGGTGTAAATAATATTCAGAGATTCCTCTAAACTAAGATTCATTTAAACTTCTGGTGGAAGGACATCCTTATCTCTCTCTATTACTATAATTATAGAGGAAATGGCTAGTTTAGCAAATTGTTTTTAAAAAGTTTTATTTTATATTCCACTTTTTAAAAATCCTTTTCCTTTTATTTTTTTTTGTTTCAACATACCCCAATAATCCAGTCGTCTAAGAGTTCAGCTCTTGGAAAAATTATGTTTACTTGTCAGAAAAGCAGGGGATAACATTAAAAATATTACAGAAGATGAGATGAAACATTTCATTTGTAACAAAAGTATAGAAAAAAATCAGTTCTATTAACATTCCACATTCAGGACATCTAAAAGTCCTTAACCAACCAGCCTGTTCATTTAAAGTAATTCCTGAGTGCAGAGCCAGGAGTAACCCCTGAGCATTGCTGGGTATGGCCCAAAAAAGCAAAATAATAATAATAATAATAATAATAATAATAATAATAATAACTGTAAAAAGAGTTAAAGGCCCTCTATTTACAGACAATTTAATTAACTACATAAAAATTCTAGTCAGAGCATTTTAGCTCTAAAAGAGACTTCAGAAGAGTTTCTGGATATCACTTGCATCATGTGTCTTCCCAATTTTCATTGATTTGCTCGAGTGACTGCCAGTAACATCTCCATTAGTTGGGAATGAGGCCCATTATTATTACTATTTTTGGCATATCCAGTACACCAGGGGTAGCTTGCCAGTCTCTGCAGTGGCTCTGGGTTCATCCCAGGGGGTCTAGTCCTTATAAGAAACATTTTTTTAAAATTATTTTGTAATTATTTGTAATTTTTTGAAAAAGCAAAAGAAATGAAAACAAGAATGAATTGTAATACTATATAATAGAATTCCGTTCAGCACTATATTTTGCTATAAATGTTAGCATGCATATATAAGAATATATAATTTTTTAAATTATTTCCAATGATAACTTCCTAAAATGTATAAACAATTGAATATAGTATATATATAAATATATATGATTGATTGATATTAATTGATTGAAGAACTAAAAAGAGTTAAGAAGAAACGTGAGTGTGCTCTCTGTCATGCTCTCTCTCTCTCTCTCTCTCTCTCTCACTTGGTTACTCTTGAGAACCCACATCACCTACTACAACTTTGGGTGAGACAACCAGGAGACCAGTTTGTTTTGGTGAGCCACATACAATAACGATATTGAATATATAATAATTTCTTCAAACTGCTCTAACTCAGAACCATATAAATAACATAATGTGTTGCTCAAATTTCTGATGGATGAAAAGTCCAGAATTGGTACAGGTTTGAGGGCTCCTAAGATTTCTTTTATAAGGGCATTAATCCCACTCATGAGGAATATGTTGAGGACCTAATAAATCACCTCAAATTCCCACTCCCTAGTAACAACCATCTCAGTGAAGAAATTTCAATATGTAAATCTAGGGCAGGGAACACAACATTCTGTCCATAGCAGGAGATCTATAATTCCAAGGTGAAATACTTGATTGCATACTAAAGTCTCAGTTATTCATTATACATTTAAGTAGAATGGATAAAATTTTGCAAACTTGTATCGGATGGATAAGCCTGAATTTTATGTAGTCACTCACCAATTTTATTTGTTGACGTAGTACTGTGGACATTATCAATCCTAACTTAATTAAGCTTCTCAACTTCTATCTGTAAATATTACTAATAATTCCTTCTATGGGATTACTTCAACGATCAAATGAGATAACGTCTATGAAGAATTTATTATAAATATTGATGACCAAGTCATTTGCTTTACTTCTCCCAGCCTGAGCTGATTTAGTAAAATAACCTTCCAAGAACAATAAATTTAATCCAATTGGGATCCATCTGTGCTTCCAAAGAATTTACAGTATCATTAAGAAAGTAGAGCGTGGGAGAAAGGCTTTGGAGTCAGATAAATGGGGCTTCATGTCCAGGCATCTCCACCTAAGTTACTGAAATCTCTCTGTTTTCTTTCCAAGATTAAAACAATGCAGTAATAAAGCCTTTTCCACAAATTTGTCTTAAGAACTGAGATAAAGTATGCAAGAACGATGATATCTACCATAAACCATGAAAAGAGTTTGACAAATACACTTGTCTTTGAAAAAGACAAAAATAAAAGGAAACGTGAGAAGATGTCTCTAGAAAGGTTAATAAAATGCCAAAAGTGGGTGGTACAGATATATGTTCCAGAGAGCAAGAGGACAGTGTCTGAGAATTTAAGATCTACCTTTCAACTGGTAGGATTATTCCAAAGGTGTAACACTTCTCAAGTCTAGGCAAAAGAGCTGGTTTAAGGAAGTGACAAAGTGAAATTCTTCTTTTGTCTCCAAAGAAGCTCTTGAATTTTTGGCTCATTACCTTTGAGAATCTTCTTCATCAATCTTCTGAAACAGGATCCCTCCAGGCCTCCTTCTCATATCTTATCTAGTTCAACAAACTCATTTTGTTATCTTTTCCTGTTTTAATCTGGAGGTTTCCAGGCATATTTGCCCTAAATTTTCATGCCTCATTTGCAAGGCAGAAAATTGTTGTTAAATAAGGCTGGGCTGTGCACTATGCTGGGAGCACGATTAGTCTGCATCCTCTGAGAGAGCTGAGATAACCTCAGCTAGAGAGGCTTATCTGGCATGTTTTTACAAATCGAAAACAAGTTGCTGAACAAGGGTTTATCTCAACCAGGAGAGCTACTTGAATAATTCAGATAACTTCCTATTTGCCAACCAACTTTCTGTTATCAGGAAATAGAATACAAAGAGGCTGACTGTGTAAAATATGTAGAAATTTTCAGCAGGCGTTTATATTCCAACTCAAAAGGTGTTGCTTAAAAGAACAGACAAAGCACTGAAATGCTATTAAAAATGTACGAAGTATATCCACCAGTCAAAAAAGCCAGTCCAGGCTGTCAGAGATAGGCTCATATATCAACAGCACTGTGACTTTTTGTCTGTATTTATCACTGCTTGTTGTATAAAGAGGCACTTACCTGGCTGGGACCAGGGTGATTGCCACTTTCCTCTTTCATTTAAAAAAGGCTACTGTGAGCCTGATTGATGCTCTTTAGACTACGATTGTCTATCCAGTAGTGGTCCTAGAAATTTCCAAGTTAGAAAGAAGTTCCATTTAAAAATGCCTCAAGATCAAAAGCTTCTGGGAAGAATGGAGTGGGTGGAGAGTAACAGGAATTTTGAAGACTGCCAAGGAAGGAAAAGACAAAAAACTCATGCTGATTTTCAGCAATGGTATTGATTGGAAAAGAAAAATAAAATAAGAGTGGTTTATCCCTGTCCATATGCAGGTAAATCAGCAGCTTCATTTCGTGTGATTTCCTGTTGGATGCTGGTGAATGTGAGTCTGCCAGAGAAGGAACCGTATCACAAAAGGGAGGGAAGAGCCAGATAAGTAGAGTACAGAAGGTTCTAGGTAGGCAGAAGCAGTTTGGTAGAACTTAGTAGGAAGTTTTAATTAGGAAATTAAAATTAGAGTTGGTATGATCTAGAGTTTCACTGAGCCTTGTAACTCTCACAGGAATAAGAAATTAGAGAAAATACTGAAAAGTGAAAAATAATGTCTCTTTTTACGGAGGGTGGGGGTTGTATGTTAAAGGATGGACAGCAGAGGGTTAAATAGAGTATCATTATTCTCTTTCGGTTTGTGACTCCTTTTAGAAAAAATCATAATGAGTCTTTTGTATGTGGCAAACTGCAGATAGAACAACTAAGCCTCCAGTGGGTTTTCATTATGCAAAGGAATCAGTTCCATATGAAATAGGACACTTTTTTGAAATCAGCTGGCAAGAAATCTGTATAATAAAGAGAAGTCTTTCTATTTGAATACATTTATGAAATAAGATTGACAAAATGGAGAAAAGGTGTAAAGAGCTGAGGTAGAAAATAGCTAAATCGTTTACTAACCAAAAGTTTGGTAGGGGAAAAAAAAGAATGAAAGTTTTAGAGAACTCTAGCTCTCTACTTAGGAAGTGTAGGACTCTTAGAATATGGATGAAAGAAGTTTTATCAGTCAATAGGCTTTCAAAGTAGGATAAAAATGCTTTGCTTGGGTTCACTGTAAAATTGGCTGTGAGTCAACTATGGGTCTGGACCAGAAGGAAGGGTGTGACCCTCAGCGGGTTACTTCATGCTCTGAGACTCAGTTTCGCTCTTGCTGTGAAAATGGGAATGATATTGATCTCTGGAGGTTGTTATGATGATTAAACAAGAATATTTATAAATACTTGCGCACTTCTTGGCTTCGAGTCGGTTGTTCAACAACTGGAGTCAGTCATTATTGATAGTATCATCGCTATCAGGTGGATCTAAACAGACTTTGTCCCAAGACCTGAGACACAGGCATTTTGCCTAAACTCTACGGGAAGACCTATAATTAACACAGAGATAAAAACAGATTTTCTAAAGAAAATTGGCATGGTTGAGAGCAATCCTTGTCAACAGCATTAACGCCCTGATGCCAGCAGAGCTCAATGCTGTGAAGTCAGAATAGTGTCAAATAAGGGAAAAAGCTAGTTAGGAAGCCATGGCCTGAAAGAGACTGGCAGAAGGATTCAAATGTGCCACAAAATGTCATTAACATCCTTGGTGAAAGAGCTATTCCCTTTTCAGTTCTTCTGGCTCTTGATTAATTCAAGCAGAAAGTATTAGTAAGTGCTAGCAGTTCTGTGTCCTTTCAACTTCTCTATACCACTTACCAATCTCCCTTGTTGAACAGAGAGAAGACTCAGGAGATCTTAAGGTTATCGGCATGACTCCATTTCACAATGCTCATTCTGATGAGTGCCTTACATCTACAACATACTATTACTATTCCTATTAAGGCAGTGATGAATTCGCTGTCAGAATGTAGTCATGAACCAAAAATACAAATGTTTTTGAGGAATATTAAGTATATAGCTTCAGCCTATATTTGTTGTAGATTCTTGCTATGCTTAAATTATCCTATTCCATAATATGGGATAATGATTGCACCCATCATAGAACTGTAGAAAAATTAATCAACTAATATATTTGCACCATTTAACAAAATACCTATTACATTGTTTTAGAGGATCAGTAAACACGTGCTATGATTTTTGAGGAAGTCTATTCTGAAGTTTAAAAGTGTAGTCCATCATTCCATGTAAATAGACTTCATAATCTTCATATTTACATTCTTATAGCAAGGGGTAACTTTAGACTATATTGATCAAATAAAAGCATTAAATGCCCACACTTGCAGTCACAGAGTGGTCAGTGATTTACTCCCAATATAAATATCATTTAAACTAAACAAGAGCTCCTAATATCAGAAATATATAATCAAATGATAAGTTAAAAGCAAGTGCCCTAAAAATAAAGCTTCTGGGGTTCCAAGAGGATGAAAAAGCAAGAGGAAAATCTATTTAAAACTTGAAAATAAACAAAGTGAGACCAGCAGCACCAGAGAAGAGATTGACCAGGCGCACAGCTGGGCCGGCTCCTACCTACATGGAGCAGCCCATGGAGGAATGAGAGGGAGAAACTGTCTTGGTCCCTGGCCTGGCTCAGCACAACTTGTAGGGCCAGCAGACATGTGGTCTTCTGTGGCCCGCCGCCAGGCTTGGAGTGGGGATTGTGGCCCCTCCCTCATCCTTCCAACCCCAGAGCCCCACAGTTGCCATTGCCAACAACACCCAAGAAGAGGCTGGTCAGATGCACAGCTGAAGCCCTGCACCAGGCTTAGACAATAATCAAGTTTAGGGCCAGGTCCTTCTCAGGATCTTGCCTGTATATTCTTTGTGATGATCATTGTAGTTGCAGCAAAATGGGGGTGGTGGCTGATGTGGAATGGGGAGTGGCTAGTGGGCCTTGGCCTATGGTGGTCGTAGGGGCATATTGGTGGAGGGACATTGGTAGTGGAAATGGGGCACTGGTGGAGGGGTGGGGGAATGGGTGCTGGAAAACTACATGACTGAGACCGAATTATGAACATCTTTGTAATTGTATATCTCACAGTGGTATAATAATAAAAATTTTAAAGAAAATAAATGAAGTGAATAAAGAGAAAGACCTATGGAAGGATTCCTTTTGGAGAAGGTTGGGAGTCTCCAAAGTCATACCCAGCCATTCTTGGCGACCTCCCAAGCTATGCCGGCTTACCTTGTGGTGCCAGGCATTGGACAGGGATCAGCTGTAGGCCTGGCTTTCACCATAGCCCTTGAACTGTGTCTGCAATCATCACATCCTTTCTTTTTAAAGTATTATATCATGTAAGGTCTTCAGTTACAAGCAACATACTGACTCTGACTAACATAAACCAGTTAAATGTTTTTGAAAAGTAATTAGGAAAGGCTGAAGAATCAGGTTTGGCAAGAACAAAAGTGACTCAGAAGGTCATGAAATAGGAATAGCATCAATTGGAAAAGACTGCTTAAGATGCTGTGGGCTGAGGGAAACAGAACTTGAAACATTTCAAACATCTTTTCTCTGATTTCATCTTTAAGTCTAGAGTGTTGCTTTAACATTTCATCTTTAAGAGTAGAGTATTGCTCTAGTTTCTAGCTCATGGTAAATAGTCTCTTGTGGCCAAAAAACAGTAATGAAAACAGCTCATTAGAATACATTCAACAAGGAAAACTATTATTTTTTCCACTTCTTTTTGGTTTGGGGTTCAACTATTTTCAGGGCTTACTCCTGGATGTGAGCTCTGGGGTTACTATTGTGGAATTGGGGGACCTTTAGGGTGCCATCTGGCCCTTGGAGAAATTAGTTCAAATATAGGAAATCAAGCTTTATTGAGATGGAAAAATGGATACCAGTAAAAAAAAAAAGCTTCCATAATCACTGCAAGAATTTTAAGCCAAGCTTTCCATTCATAATAGCACTCAAGACAGACTTTCAGTAGCCATACTAGCTGGCTTTCATTTAGTCCTCAATCCCATACCAGATCAAGGTCACACACAGAATGAACCACCTTCACACCTTTGCTGAACATCTTTGATTTGCTCCTAGAGAAACACTTTTTTTGTTGTTTTTGTTTTAGAGTCCCATCTCACTGGGCTCAGGATATACTCCTGGCAGTCCTCAGGTTTGGGATCCAAGCAAGGTCACCATTACCTGCCTACAAGACAAGTCACTTACTTCCTTTCCTATCTTTAGCCCTGGAGAACTAGTTTTTACCTTTTTCTTTCCTGATTTTTTCCCAAACTAACCTACAGGGACTGCACCAATAAATTTCTTGTTCTTTATAATCTGACTGAATTTGGAAAAAAAAAAAAAAGCAGGCATTTGGAGGTTGGAAAAGTCCCAAAGATCTGAATATTCACCCCACTATCAGGTAACATTTGGCCAAATCTTCCATTGAAAGAGCTTCTGGCAGTGATCCCACATACACCTTCTCTAAACTGCAGAAATCACTTTCCTCCTTAAGCTCCAAGTGTCTGATATTGGCTCTGCTAGCCCTTATTACTTATCCTGAAATTTCCATTCTATGTCCTCATTCTCCTGATTTTGTAAATCTTTCCCTTTGTTTTCAAAATATCAACTTTAAGAGTTCCATCTGATTTTGTTAGACAGACATAGCTTCATGGCATGCATTTTTCTTCATACCAAGGCCCACCTTCAGGCCTGTGTGTTATTTTCAGACTGTCTTTCCAAATATTTTTTCCCTCACTTGTTGATCCCAAAATATCTGTAACAGAAGGGTGAAAAGCATTTTATTCTACAAAACCAGGAAAATTGACATTAATGTATTCAATAAAATTAAAGGATGCATGACTCATTTCTGTCTAAAAATGATGCAACAAACTGTATGGAAAAAAAATTTATGTTACCAATACTATAACAGAAAATCAAGAATAATGATAGGATAAATGGGAAGTAACTTGTGGAATTAGGGTCTTCCTTGACTATTAAAGCAAAAATTTTTTAAAATCTAAGTAAAATAATGACAAATATATGAAAGAAGATATTAAAATGGGAAATATCCTTAATTTTAAATTGTCATAAAGTTTTGTTGTGACAGAAAGTATAAGTAGTTGAAAGAATTCAATGGACTAAAGTCAGTGCTGTTCCTATTTAAATGGGCCTTAAATGTAAAGAGAAGGAGGGATAGAAAGGCCGGACGACCATAGTAACAGATTATTGAGATTAGCTACCAAGAGAGAATGGGCCAAAATAATGAGGAAAGAATAGAAGAAATAACACAACTTCCAGGGAGAGCTAGCACTAACTTTTTGGGGACTGGGGGTATTATTTCTTTTGATTGGATTAACACAACTGGAAAACTAATTAGAACGTTCAACACTATGCCACAGTTCTACCAATATGTAGCCCCATCTCAAATGCTCTGAGGATTTTATTTCTCCAGTTTGGGGGCTTGGTTATTGTTGTTTTTAATATGAAAAGGTACATTAATAATAACACTTTATCCTGGCAAGATTTTAAATGTGAAACATCACTATAGCCTTTTGTGCTTTTTTAAAGAGACTTTTATATAAAAATTTAAATGCCTAGTTTAAACACAGTCAATTAGGTTGCCCAATTCTCCTAATTCTAAATAAAATGGAGCAGTGAGCAACACAGACTAAGATTTCTCAGTGACAGTATGAGAAAAGAACAGGTCCATTCCCACTCTTATTAGGAGGTCCACAAGGCCTTGGGTTTACTATTTTGTTATAAATGAATGTAGTAAGGTCATAAATTAAAAGCGATTTATTTTCTGAATTTCTTACCAATTCAGAGTTACTGAAATTTAGATGTACTGTATTCTTTGAAGTTTTGTGCAGACCATGAAGTGGCTGGGAGATTCCTTTCCTATACCATTCGAGGTTTTCTCCATTTCTACCCTGACTCCGTCCCTAACAACAAGTGCCTGGGGAGCTGAATATTTGAAGTTCACTCCCCTAAATTCAGATTGACTGGATATAATGTGGAAGGCATCTCATCTTAATTGAGTTGAATAAAATATCAACACATATGGCTTAACCTAATATCTTGATAATCACTTACATAAGGCTTAATAGCTCCATGGTGAGTTACCAACTTTATTTAGAGAAAACATTTTTTGATCGTTCTTATAGCAAATGAAAACAACAATATATTGGGCCAGAATGATAGCACAGTGGGGAGAGTGTTTGACTTGCATGCAGCTGACCTGGGTTTGATCCCTGGCATCCCATATGGCCCCCCAAGCACCGCCAGGAGTAATTCCTGAGTACAGAGCCAGGAATAACCCCTAAGCATTGCCTGTTGGGACTCATAAAAGAAAAAACAAGAAAAACAAAGAAAGATAAAATAAATTTTTGAGGGCCTGCATGGAGGTAAGCATTAGGTGGTGGTGGGAAAATTGGAGACAATGGTGGTGGGAAGGTGCAATGGTGTTGGGATTGGTGACGGAATAATGAATGTCTGTAATAAAATGCCATGAACAACTTTGTAAACCACAGTGTTTATATAAGGTGTAATGAAAACTAAAATTTTTTAAAAGACCCATCAGATCAGCTGGAGAGAAAGTGCATGCCTTGCAAGTACTTGATCTAGTATGATCCTCTATACTAGGTGGTCTTCCAAATTGCCCACAGGCCACCTGAGCATTGCTTTGGAGATGCCACCATAAAAGCTATCAGAAATTGATGGTTCTCTTCTACCTTTAACTGGCACACATTTGTGGAGAAAGGGACAGTGAGGGTATTCAGGGCACTGAAAGAATATAATCTTTTTTTTTTGCTTTTGCTTTTTGGGTCACATCCAGTGATGCTCAGGGGTTACTCCTGGTTCTTCACTCAGGAATTACTCTTGGCGGAGCTCGGGGGACCATATGGGATGCTGTGGATCGAACTCAGGTCGGCCGTATGCAAGGCAAATGCCCTACCTGCTCTGCTATCGCTCTGAACCCGAACATAATCTTTTCTTAGTTTGAAAGAGAGCCAATTGCCCAGAGCCTTGATTTTTAATTTCCAGAGCTAAGTGATGACAAGAACAATTCTGGACAGAGGAATATGAAATTCCTAGATGCCCCTTCAGAACTGTTTGACCAGGAAACTTTTTAATGATGGGCACCAGGAATGTGGTCTATAAAAGTTATTTCAATTAGATCTCATCAAATGAGGCCAAAATATTCTAGGCTTTCATGCAGAGCCTTAATTTTGATATGTCTCTGAAATGTGAATGAATTGCTTGTGGTGGTGTTGTTTTGGATTTCTTGTAATTCTGATAGGTACACCCCACTGGAAAATGTTTTTTTCTCTCTCTCTCTCTCTCTCTCTCTTAGAGTTACATCAGCGCTGCTCACATGTTACTCCTGGCTCTACACTCTGAATCACTCCTGGCATTGCTCGAGGACTGTATGAGATGCTGGGGACAGAACCCGGGTAAGCGGCATGCAAGGCAAACACCCTACTCACTGTGCTATCACTCCAGCCCCTGGAAAATAGTTCTAAAGTGAAAGCCTTGTGTCATGCTTAAATGTATGATGGCATGCTGTTAAATTAATTTTAGTCTGAATTCCATCTTTGAATACTGCTTTAATGGGCATGGTCACTATAGTCCATAAAAATAATATATTATGATTAATTTCTTCACTGTTTAATGGTATATTATATCTAATCTTATGATTTTTATGAGAGTGAGATGAACAAACTACATAAAACACTTCAAAGTGCATCAGTCAACTAAACAGAATAAGCTAATAAACTTTCATTCTTTCAAATAAATATGGGGCTTGGGGAGATAGTTCAAGAAGCTAGAGATCATCCTTGCACATGCAAGCCACAGGTACAATCCCTATCATTCAATGGCCCACAGAATACCACCAGTTGTAACACTGTGGCCCTCATTAACACCCAGTTTAATAGCACCAAGGATGAAACTGTCAATCCCCCATTTCCAAGCCTTAGATCACAGAGAGTATCCCTGAGATTCCCAAATAAAGATGTGGAAAGCCCTTCCTGTGGATTAACAGATTAATCATGGATCTTGTGGAGGCAAAAAATATTGCCAAATATGTGAACACATCCATTAATGCACTGCATAACACAATATGACAACATATTTAAGCCAATCCCTAATAGAAAGATTTTAAGATGAGAAAATTTTTAATCTCTTCTATGTTCTTCCTATATTCCTTATCCTTCAGTTTCATTAGCTCTTGTAATTAAAACTCAGTTAGGAATAGGACATACAATGGGCTGCCAAAGGAATAAAACTATTGTCTTTATATGGTGTGAAAGTCATTCTATTTTTCGATGTAAACTCCCATTTGCAACAGTGCAAAGTCCATGCCCACCTTGAAGAATTTCCCTTTTCTAAAATGACCAAATCATCCTATGAAATGATACCTCACTGCATCTCAACAGTGCCCCTAAATTCCTAATGACTTTTCCCCCAGTGGAAAGACATGCTTATTCTTACAGACTAAGCAAATGCTTATTCAGAACGCAGATCTAAAAAAGCATGCAGGCAGTCTAATGAAATAATATTTCAGATCTCACATTTCCATGTGGCAGAACAGGAATAGAAAGAAATCCTACTAAAGCTGGTGCTGACATTCCCAGAGGGTGCAGCGATTAACACATGCTAAAACAGGCTTTTTAAGGAGTCTGTGTTTTTCTCCAAAGGAATATAAAATACCGCTCTCCAAAGCAGCCCAGAATACTCTGCACTCCTTAACTTAGGAGCTATCAAAGTGGCAAGGGATGTTCTGGAAAATGGCCAACTGTCGTGACTGCCTTGAGAAAAGGACAATGTAAATCAGTGTGGTATTTTTATTCCTTTTGGTTTTTGTTGAGTTCTTACAGAACCATCTAGCTTTGATTTAAGGTAGAATTAATCTAAAGGAGTCTATGCATCATTGAGAGGTTTATTTGCAGGCTTGTTTATCTTTTATTGTTTGCTACTGCCCAGTGTATCTGTCTGGTTATAAAGATGAATCTCTGACAAAAAGCTCAGGCAGCCCAGGCAGTATAAATCCACTCTCCAGCAGTACTGGTAAACTATTAGATGCATCTGAACCTGGATCAGGGTTATAGGCTGAGCCTGAAATGTCTCCTTTGGGGAGTATTGAAGAATTTGATTCCATTCAGACTTTTATAATGTATGAAAATGGAGTCCAGACATTATCATAACAATTTATATCACCTGGAGTCAGGAGCTATTGATTATTCACCAGAGAATGAAGACACAAGACAGGCCCTAAAACCATAGGATGCTGCCATATTTAGCACAGTAGTCATAAATGTCAAGGTCGAAACAGGTTTGAGACCAGTTGTGACTTACAAAAAATCATTAGAAATAGTTTAAAAGCATTTTCATAGAAACTACCTTGACAACATTTTTTGAGTTTATCATTCACACTTCAAGACTGTTACATTCTATCACTATCTATCACTATCTTTCCGTTCATCCTCGATTTGCCCCAGCGGGCACCAGTAACATCTCCATATGACCTGTCTCATGCAAGTAGAGCTCAAGGGCACCTGCTTGCTCCAGAAACATAAAGAGCCTCAAACCATTCCATCAGGTCATGGGAATAAAGTCTATAATGGTTACTGGTATCTGGCATATCAAATACAACACGGGTAGCTTGCCAGGCTCTGCAGGGCGGGTAGACTGTTACATTAATCACATAAATAATTATGCGGTATGTATCAATGAGAAAATTTTCTGGGTAAGTTTACGTTAGGTAAAATATGCCTAACTTCATATATTCACATTCATTATATTCAAAATTATTAGTTTAGCGCTGGATAATGGTAGAGAACTGTTGCAGGACTCCTCAAAAAACCTCTGCATCTGCCCTGGATTGCCTTCCGCGGGTCACCGTGAGATAGGCGGGTAGTCTAAATGGTGGCAGTTTATCTGACCATGTATTCTATACTGGCTGGTATAAATATTCTCTCATGCTGCCACAATCATCGTGGGACTAGCTAGATCTTACCAGCATATTTGCCTGCCACGTTGGATCTCTAAGTAATTAGATCAGAGAGAAATGCTGTTTGCCTCCAAGCAAGCAAGCATGGCTCCCTGATAACTCAAAGGCAACTAAAATACAAAACTACCATGAAGTAGACAAGACTCTTGTGAAGGCTTGGAGAAATATTTAACTGGCATTAGTATTAGTCTTTGGTACAGAGACATGCCGTCTCAGAAATTCCCTTCTCTACCCTATAAAGGCATTTCCAGGCAGATCTTGGCTCAAAACATTAGCATATAATAGAGCCTATGTGAGGTGCTGGGAGAAATTACCTAAGGACATTTAACCCTTCCTGCTTCCCATAATAGTGGGAGGTCTGTGTTGCAAGGGTATAAAACCAGCCTGCTTCCTCTCTCTCACTCCTCTTTTTGGACTCTCTTTTTTGGGCTCTCTTTTGGGGATTGCACCCTTCTTGGGAGTCTTGTCTTTGTCTCCTCTTTACAGGGCCTTTACATGTGGTGGCCGCTATTTTGGCCTCACATGGCTGGAGTTTTAGCCGGGAATCCTAAGCACAGGGTTTTTTCTATTGCTGACTTGTATGCCTGAATCTGTGATAAGTAAAGCCCTTTATTTTTTTTTGTTTGTTTGTTTTGTTTTTTGCTTTTTTTGGGTCACACCCGGCAATGCTCAGGGGTTACTCCTGGCTCTGCACTCAGGAATTAGTCCTGGCGGTGCTCGGGGGACCATATGGGATGCCGGGGATCGAACCCTGGCCGGCATGAGCCGGCCACGTGCAAGGCAAACGCCCTACCCACTGGGCTATCACTCCGGCCCCAGTAAAGCCTTTTAAAACTGTATCGGATTCCTGAGTCTTCATCCATTCCCCACTGGCTTCAGAGGTAAAAGGGAACTCGCTTCCTGGCACTGTCGGGGGACCCCCGCGGTCCCAACAGACACCTAAAGGCAATACTGAATTATAGTGAAACAGAAAAGAAACAGTACATCTTTAAGAAAGACACTCAAAAGTATCTTCATCAAAAAGTGTTGACTACAGGACTCTTTCAAAATATTACTCAAATTACTTGTATCACTTGTGTTCCTGTTGTTCACTGATTTGCTCGAGAGAACACCAGTAACATCTCCATTCGTTGGGAATAAGGTCCATTCTAGTTACTGTTTTTGGCATATTAAATACATCACTTGTAGTTTGTCAGGCTCTATCATGGCTCTGGGTTCATCCCAGGGGGTCCAGTCTTTTTCTATGTCAGACCATCCATCATCTGGGGCCCATGAGGCAGAGCCCTGGGTGTAGACAAAGCCTGTCTCCTGTCTGCCACCCGGCTGATGCAGCCAGGCACCGCAGCTACACCTGCAACACCTCGAGGGGCAGGATTCCTCAAATACAAGTTATAAAAAAGGATGACTCCCAAATTCACTCCTTCCTTGTCTCTGATTTGTTATATAAATTAATAACAGCCCAGCTTAGATGTGGTATTGAGTCATTTGATATGCCTACCTGAAAAGATGCTTAGTGTATTGTAGCAGGCCACTGAAGATTTGTAACTGTTACAACAGAATTAAATAACTAATGCTGATACAGGGAGTTAGTCCTACATGATATATGTACCAAGTCTTCTGGAGAGCAAATTGAATTTTGAGGTCTACAGTAGGAGAAATAGAAAATTTGACACCTCTACTTCATCTGTATCACTGAACACATTCCTCATTTCACTGTGCTTCATTATACTGTATTTCACAAATACTATATTTTTCTGCAAATTGAAGGACTGTGGCAACTCTGCATTAGCTAAACTTTTCAGTGTTCTCTTTCAGATGGGTAACATGTACTCATATTGTTTTTTTGAGTCAAATTTAATTAAAGTATGTACATTGGGTAATTTTTAAGATATAAAACTACTATATACTAAATAGTCTACCGTATTATGCCAACTTTTGTGTGTACTGAGAAACAAAATACTGTAACTTAATTTCATGTGATAGTTGTTTTTACTGTAGTGGTATAAAATTCAGCTCAAAATATCTCTGTGGTATGCCTGTCCTGATTTAACATTTGTTAAAATTCTGCACAATATGCTTTACAATCTATTTTTCCATCTCTAGTGTTCAGTAGGTGTCATACTATCTTTTTAAATCTCAAAATACAGAGTTTTCTGCTTAAGAAACCATTTTAAGAATGCTATGAGACAATAAATGCAAAATAGGGCCTACGTCCTAAACCTGGAAGTGAGGCTATCCCTAAAGAATAACATGGCCTTGTGAGAACAAACTATTGCTTCTCACAATAACTGCTAATTTCAGAGGTAAATTATAGTACAATATGTACAAAGATATACTATCCCTAGTGATACCACAAGAGAAGGATACTATAAGTCTGTTTGGGGATGTTCTGATCCAAAAATTACACACACACACACACACACACACGTGTCTAAGCCAAAGACTGTTTTTCAAGTCACCAATTAATGTAGAAATATTTTTCTCTGTGTTTATGATTATTATAAACTCAAGTTTTTTTAAGGTATAAGTAGAGGCTTGCTTGTATGCTTATCCCAAATCAAGAAGATATTTAGTAAAGGGTTCTTATTATTTGACAAATATATGACTGGATGATTAAATATACATTCATCTATGAAGTCACTCCTGGAGCACCCTGAATACCTCTGAGGGAAAGGGGAAATGTTTTAAGGCAGAGAAATAAAACCAGACTCATTTATGTACGAACAGGCATTTTGCCAATGTACTTTGCTCCAGGCCCTCAATTTCAGCAAGAATCAGTGCTGTCACAACTTGCCTTGTCAATCTGTATAGATTACCTTGACATATATATATACATATATATATATGTATATGTATATGTATATATTCAAGAAGGAAGTATAACAATAGTCATATCTCTGAGCAATTTTAGCTATTTTCAGTTTTATTAGGAATCATAAGTTCTACTTTTTTTAATCAAATGAGATTATGAGTTGATTATTTATCGACTCACATTCATTCTTTTGAATGTTCAGCCACTGTATCCCATTTGTATGTTCTTCAAGAATGTTTGTCATTAAGAACATGAGATTTTTAAACAAATCATTTTTAATCCTTTCCACTGAAGAACAATGGGGAAATTTCTACTAGACTTGAATATCATTTAGTTAGAAAAACTAGGAGTTAGGAGTTCGAGACACTATAGAAGAGGTGATACATGGGTTAAACTTTGAAGAAGGAGAAGGAGTTCATTCAAAATCACATTAGGTACTTACAAAATGTTGAGCTAGAAAAATACTGCAGTGAACAAGCAATAAATATGCTTCACTCACAAGGCTCACCATTTGATTACTGAGGAACATCAAAACTTTAGTTGTAATGTATTTCATCATATTCAGTGGTTTAATCATTTAACCTAGTACCTATAGAAAGGAAGAAAACAGAAGGGTTCTTCTTTCTCACATATTTCAGCCATAATTCATATAGTTCCAAACATTAGTTTGCTTGAACTATAATGAAGATAGTAGAGATAGAAAAACTCAGTAGATTTCAAGATCTTTACTATACTATACAAATTTAATTATTGCTAAGCAATATTGACACATTATATATAATATTCATGGTTTTGAGCTTAATTTCATTAAAATTAATTACACAGATATTTCTTTTTTTCTTTTATTTTTTAGATATTTCTTTTAAAAGGAAAATAATTGTACCCACTAACAGTGTATCAATTTTGTAGCATATACAACATATAAAAAACTTTATTACATCATATTCTGAATGATAGTAAACCAGTGATAATGATAATAGAAGAATTAATAACATATATAATATTTACTGTCATCACAGTTTTATATGTATGCAACAGAATCTCCAAAGACAGGCTTCACCAACATCTTATCAATCTGTGTGTACTTGTCACCCTTCAATTCAAAGAGACAGACAGCTGCTACTACCTCTCTGTTTAAATTTATTTGGCCAGGGGCTGGAGTAATAGCAGGAGGTAGGCTTCTGTTTGCACACAGCCAACCAAGGTTTGATCCTCAGCATCCCATAGAGTCCTCCAAGCATCACTAGGAGTAATTCCTGAGTTCAAAGTAATCCTTGGACATCAATGGGTGTGACTTGAAAAGAAAAAAATATTTTTCATTTACTTATTTTACCATTAGAATGGTAAAGAAGTTTACCATTAGAATAGAGCAAAAGTGGTATTGCATCAGATCAGCTTCGAGTGCTAGCTTCTTCTTTCTTAAAGTAATCTGCCTTATAGCAATTATGCTGGGAAACCATACTGTGATAACGCCCACACCCAGAGAGTACAGAATAGAAGAAGCGGACAGGATAGGACAGGAAGAGAAAAATTCTCAGGCATCTTTAGCAACCTTCGCTAAGGCCCCATAGATTGAATGGCAAAACCATTTGATGTGCTTAGTCAAAGCAGATTTTCTTTCTTGAACCTAATCTAGCCACAGAATTGTATAAGAGTTGCTGTTCAAAGCACTGATTTTGGTGGTGACTGTTTACTCAGCAATAGAAAACGGCACATGTGTTTATATAGTTTAATTCAAAAGGCAATTCCATATATAGTTTCTATTACAGTCTATATTATTATACTATTTAAACTAACAGTATGATTATACTAGCAGTATTATTCTCATTACACCCATAATATATGTGTTAGCAGGTTGTTAAGAAAATATTATGCTAGCCAATTTGAATCAAAGGTAGTCTGGTTCCAGAGTGCTTACTCTTAGCCTCTACATAAATTGATATCAATAAAACATTCTTAAGACCTGGACATAGAATTCACAGAGATTGCAATACTATTGAGTATAGTTCTCAGTTCACAATGAATATTATTATTCTTTGCGAGTGTTGCCCCTGAAATTGTGTGTCTTTTAGCTCTGTATATGCTAAGCAAAAACATATTCCTACGTTTACTGGTGGTAGAGTCGATTGAAAACAAATTAAAAAACACCAGGTGTTTTTTAGCAAGAACGCTTGCTCTCCAAGCCCTTGAGAGTATCTCACTTCCTTGTATCTATGTTTCTTTGCTTCCCTGTTTCCCCTCTGGGAAACAGTGTTCTCTTTCTCCCTTCACATATTTCTAAGTAAATTTTGATATAAACTTCAAAGGAAAGCGCTGCTCAACAATCTTCCAGAATTGGCCTTTTGGCTATGATGATAAGGATTCATCCAGGCAGGAACAGCAGAGGAAAGAGTGATTTCTCCTCTGACCACTGTTACTACTAGAGTGGATATTGTACTTTATCCTCAAAGGAAAATACTTAGATATTATAGTAACAGAGGATGTTTATGGCATTACATATACATTATGAACATGTCCATATTTTATGTTCTATCAGAAAATCTTTTCAAATTTTGCTCCATCTCAAATAACTCTTTCCATCCAGTGTAACAGGGTATAAACCTATCCTGTCACTGTCACAACCTGGTAAAGACGCATTGAATGCTAAGACATGATTGATTCTACCTACAGCTTTTTTAAGTAAAAATTTGTCTTTGCTGTTTATGCCTAAACCAAACATTCCTTTTTTGGATCTTTCTTTAGATATGTTCAGAGCCGATATGTGTATATATTTGACTTAGCCAAATATCTTAGAATAGGTCAGAGGAATTATTATTCCTCCTCATTTACTTGTGCTAAAACACAAAGACATTTTATCTGAAATTAAAGGAGTAATATATTCAGATTGGACAAGAGTTTATCTTCAAACATCTGGGATCTTAAAATAAGAATTACCATTGATTTTGTTTTTTAATAGTCATCATTTTTCCCCTAAACATCCCTGGGAAAAGATTTATAAGGACTTAAGGTTTTCCACTAACAGTAGATTGTGTGGCTCAATTCAGCTGCTTTTAGTCATGGAGCTATCTTGGGGATTTCTTTCATTCCATCTAAAATGCTCACTATTAAAACAATGGGTTCGGTTTTTACATTATCATAGGTGAACATGTTTAATAAATATTTATTAATTCCTCTATCTGAGAAAAGTCTCAGAGAGTTAAGAAAAAAGTTCGGTATACAAAGATATCTCTCAAGTACCAGCCTGGTAGTTGATTGCTTTGGGATCAGAATGTCCCATGCATGACTAAAAATACAATGCTCACAACTCAAATAATAGACCTGGAATAAAAGAAATGGGAATTTTCTGGAAATATTGAATCTTGAAGTAGGGTATATTATTAGATTATAAGATCTGTAAATATTATCATTTAGAATAATTAAAGCACACAAAAATGTTAACATTGCCTCAAGAGCATTAAAAGCCAATTATTGGAGGCCAGAGATGATAGCATTTGTCTTATGTGGCTGACCCAGCTTCCATATCCAAATACTGCTCCCTTCAGCACTTCCCAGAGTGATCCCTGAGTGCAGTGTTAGGAGTAAACCTTGAGCAAGGCAGGGGCGTAAACTCTCTCCCCCTGCTGCCACCCGTCCCCAAATCCAATCATCAGAGATTAAGTTTTGTATGAGGAGTTAATGATTCAGATATTCTGATACAGTTTTCTTACAATTCTTACTGCTGTTTTAAATATATTTGATACATAATGAGCTACTGTAATTCACAAATTATGCTTCAAGTGCCCAGAATAGATCTTTATTGGGTTATTATAATGTGTGTTGAATTATTGGGTTATAATGTGTGTGTTGAATGTACATAGAGGGGGACCAGAGAGATAGTAGAGAGAGTAGAGTACATTTTCCATGCTTTCCAGGTAGTTGATGGAATATAATCCCTGGGTTCAATCCCCAGCATTCCATTTGGTTCCCTGGGCACTACCAAGAGTAATTCCTCAGTGCAAAGGCAAGAATAACCCTGAGTATTGCCAGGGTTGACCCCCAAAAGAAAAAAAAAGATAAAAAGAAAAGAGTTTCAGGGACCAGAGAGATCACACAGAGAGGGTTGTCTGCCTTATACTCAGAAAAACCATGTTCTATCCCAGACACCACATATGGTGCCCTGAGCCTCCAGGGGTGATTCCTTAAGTGCAGAGCCAGGAGTTAGTTCTGAGCATCACTGGGTGTGGCCCCAAAATTAAACACACAAAATATTTCATTTCCTGACTCCTAGACTAGATCAACAGCTCAAGGGAGTGATCCCCAAGCACTAAGCAAGCGGAGATTGGCGTCTGAACAACTTGAAGTTGGGTACCCCAGAAAAAATGTTTCACTTACACAATTTGTCTAGTTATTATATTAAAGCATGATACCAATTATCTAGTAGATAAGATAAATCATAATTGAGTGCGTTAAGGGAAGTATTGTATGAGACATATAGCTATTAAGCAAGATAATTTATCTACCCATGGCATTTCATTTTCATTTAAATCAAGTATATTCAATTTGCTTCATTTAATTGTTATTTTTTTCCTATAGAAGAATCAAATTCATATGCATTTCAATTAGTACTGAAGCCATTCTGACATTTAATTGTAAACATATGTGGATCAAATTGCAACAATTATTTCTGAATCAAAGCAGCTTTTTTGATATACAAAGTTCATGGATCTCTACCACAGAGAAATTTCTACAAGAATAATAAGGTCAATTCAAGTAAACCTCATATTATTTTATTTGTTTTCTTCTTTTTTTTTGTTTGCTTTTTGGGTCACACCTGGCAATGCTCAGCAGTTACTCCTGATTCTTCACTCAGGAATTACTCCTGGCGGTGCTAGGAGAGGACAATATGGGATGCCGGGAATTGAACACAGGTCGGCTGCGTGCAAGGCAAATGCCCTACCCGCTGTGCTATCGCTTCAGCCACTATTTTATTCTTTTAATATTTTTATTATACCACGGTGAGATATACAACTACATAGATGCTCATGTCTGGGTTTTCGGTCATACATTGTTTCAGCACCAATCCCTCCACCAGTGCCCATTTCCCACCACCAATGTCACCCATTCCCTCCCCTCTCCCTAGCCTGCCTCTATGGCAAGTTCTTTATCTCTTTTCTCTTTCTCTCTCTCTCTTTCTCTCTTCCTTCTCTTACACACTGTGGATTGCAATACATACATTCAGAGGTTTTCATGTGTATCGTTTTGCCCGTATTCAATACTCAGTTCTAGGCTAGTATTATCACTTACAACAATTGTTAGCACACTGTTCCCTTCTCTGTTCTACCCAAACTCTGACTCCCAGACGCTTGTGGTAGATTCCATTTTTGGAAAGATATCCTGATCCATGTTTCGTCTACCTGTGATATTGGTATCACAGATAAATATATAAAATAAATCTATATATTTATGTCATACAAATAAACGCAGTCATTTTATACTGTCTTTTTATCCTTCTGGCTAATTTCACTCAACATGATCCTCTCCGTGTCCATCCATTTGTGGGGAAATTTCATAACTTCATTTTTTCCTAACGGCTGCAGAGTATTCCATTGTGTAGATGTACCACAATTTCTTTATCCAGCCATCAATTCTTGGGCACTCTGGTTGTTTCCAGATTCTGGCTATTGTGAATAATGCTGCTATGAACATAAACATGGAGATGGTTTTTCCACTGCGTGTTTTTAGCTAATCAGGGTATAATCCCCAGGAGTGGTATGGCTTGGTCAAATGGGAGCTCAATTTCTAGTCTTTGGAGGAATGTCCATATTGTTTTCAAAAAGGCTGTATTAGTCAACATTCCACCAACAATGGATGGGAGTCCCCTTTCCCCGCATCCATTCCAGCACTCCGTTTTTGCTCTTCTGGATATGTGCCAGACTTGCGGCGTGAGATGATGTCTCATTGTTGTTTTGATTTGCATCTCTCTGATGACCATTGATGATGAGCATTTTCTCATATGTCTTTTGGTCATTCTAATTTCCCTCCTTGCCGAAGTTTCTTTTCATTTCTTCTCCCCATTTTTTGATGGGGTTGACTGTTTTCTTTTTGTAAAAGTTCTACCAGTGCCTGATATATCCTGGATATTAACCCCTTATCAGATGGATATTGGGTGAATATTCTTTCCCATTCTGTGGGCTGTTTTTGTATCTTAGTCATTGTTTCTTTTGTGGTGCAGAAACTTTTTAGTTTCATGTAGTCCCATATGTTTATCCTTTCTTTTAGTTGTTTTGTTAGTGGTGTTTCATCTTTGAAGGTGTCTTTAGCTTCAATGTCGTGGAGGATTTTTTCCTATATTTTCTTCTATGTACTTTATGGATTCCGGTCTGATATTGAGATATTAAATCCATTTTCATCTGTTTTTTTGTGCATGATGAAAGACAGAGTCTAAATTCATTCTTTTTACATGTAGCTGCCCAATTTTCCCCAGCACCAATTGTTGAAGAGGCTTTCCTTGTTTCTTTTCACACTTTTTGCTCCTTTGTCGGAGATTAAGTGATCATGTGTTTTAGGCTGGTTGTCAGGATACTCAACACTATTCCATAGGTCAACATGTCTGTTTTTATTTCAATAGCATGATGTTTTAATTACTACTGCTTTGTAGTAGAGTTTGAATTTGGGAAAAGTGATGCCTCCCATCTTATTTTTCCCAAGGATTGCTCTAGCTATCCATGGAGGTTTATTATTCCTTACATATTTCAGGAGAGTTTGGTAAATTTCTTTGAAAAATGTCATGGGTATCCTTATAGGGATGGCATTGAATCGGTATAAAGCTCTGGGGAGCATTTTACTATCCATCTCATTAGGTATCACATTTTTAGGTTGGAATTTTTAATATGCTTAATCATATATTCATTTTTTCCTTCATTAATTTGGTATATTTGTGTTCTCTTTAAGTAACTACAAACAATGCCAAACAGTAATTAAACTTAAGATATGAACACATATGGTTGGGGATTATTTTCTA